>JBBPTU010000249.1:0-31545 GCA_038094295.1 Tylopilus aff. beelii | reverse complement strand
CGTGCGTGCGTAGGGTGGTATACCTAGAGTTTGGCCTTGGGTTTCGCCGTCTGTGTCCCTCCGTCGTTAGTCGTGCAAAGCAGGGACGCTGAACCCGACTCACCCCAAGCACACCACTGAGCTTGGTCGCAAGCATGAGGTTGCCCTTGGACTTGAGCTTGCCCGTCATGAACGCCTTTTGACCGTCCATCTACCCAGGCCGTCAGCCTGAGACGACGACCGAACCCGAACGCTCAGAACGCACCTTGCCGTTCGCAAGCTGGGCAAACGTGTCGTCGCTCATCATGAGCGTGACGCCCGGCTTGGCGGGGGCCTTGACCGGCCCTGCGTAGATCGACCCCGCCTTCTTGAGGTCGATCGTCCACACGGCTTCCTTCTTGTCGGCGTTGGTGATACGGAGTTCGAAGATGGCCGCGGTCTAGGTGCGGGCGTCGGTGTCAGTCGAGGGCGGGTGAGGGGGGGACGTACCTTTTTTATTTGGGCGGCGCGTTCGGCCTCCGAGAGGTCGTTGAAGGTGGTACTGAGCTGCGCGAGAATCTCGGATGCCTAGTAGGAAAGGGTGAGCGCGCAGGTGCGGGCGAGACGCGGTTTCGCCTACCTTGAAACCGTCTACCTTGAGGTCAGACATGGTGGAGGGGAAGCGACAACGACGATGACGGGGTGAAGTTAGTGGGCTTATTTCAGTCGGTGACAAGCAGTGTTAGTGGCATATGATAAAGACACACGATGCTCGGCCCTGATACTGCTCATACGTTCTGAACCTCATCCGAGTCGTGGTGAAAATCTCCCGACTTCGATCTCGTCTCGCTGAGCACACCGTCGCCGAAAGAGTTTGGTCCCAAAGAGTAGGTTTAGATCTACTAGTATACTGACATGTCCGTTACTTCTAATTTTCGACAACCCACCATTGAGCTCGAGGGTATTCACTACTAATGGTTCTTAGAAATATGATGGAAACCGTGATATCTCAGTAACACGTTTAGACGGTCTGGGACAGAAGGTTGAAACTAGGATGGCAGCTTGCAGGATGCAAAAATTTCAAGGTACTCTCCTTGGCTGCCTTGACGTGGTTTCAAATCCTCGCGTTGCAGTAGGAATGTCTATCCGTGCAAAAATGCGTACAACCTGGAAGGTAACTGGTTGGCTGTATTCCATATCAAAATCAAACCACTAAGAGCGCTACACATGCCGATCTCAGAGCAACTTGGCGGCGTACCACTCGTGCTCAAGTCGAACTGCCTCCTTGATCGACTCAGCGCGCCGCCAACCGTGGCCCTCTCCCTCAAACGTGCGGTATTGCACTCTATCTGCACCGCCGTGTTCGATGATCTTGTTCACGATCTTCTCAGCCTGTTCTGGAAGTACGACTTTGTCATCTGTGCCTTGGAGCACCTATGCCGATCCGTCGATATTCTCGAACCTCACAAGAGAAGAAAGGTACAGGCACATACCAACAATGGCGTCACGATCTTGGCCGCGTGGTTCATGGGACTCCTTGCCGCATACACTTCTGGGATCTCCTGCGGCGTACCGCCCAACAACTTGCTCATGTATTGCAACTCGAACTTGTGTGTAAACTTGGCCAGTAAAACCAGGTCGGAAATACCATAAAGTGATGTAGCGGCCTTGAAAAACCCAGGCTCTGGGGCGACCGAGATACAGGCTAGCGTTGTGAAGCCGCCTGCGGAGCCACCCCGGACAGCGATACGAGAGTCATCAATAAGGGAGTAAGGAGCGGCTGCAAGCAGCTTGGGGGCATCTGTGCAGTCCTGGACGTCGACGATACCCCAGTTCCCAGCGAGGCGAGACCTGTCAATGGAACCAGCTGAGGAGTGATAGAGCCCAGTAAAGAAGGTAACCTCACATATATTCACGACCATAACCCGACGAACCGCCATAGTTCACGTCCAACCTTTTCGGACAGCCTTAGCTCATGCGAGTGCATCAAGTCTGTCAAAATATGCTCACCACGCGTAGCCACGACTGGTGTAGTATAACTTTTCCCAATCGAGGACCTGTATTTCTATTTCCGTTGGACCGCCGTGCGCACTGACAATGCATGGGGGCTTTTCGCCAGGGATACTGGACCCTGAGTACTTGGGATTCTTTGGCGCGTAGTAGACCACGTAAAGAGGCTTCTCATTTCTGTACAACGTAATCGGCTGAGGAGGCGAGATATACTCTTCGTTACCCAAAAGCGATTGTGGAGCACTCGACTTGAGAACTTTGTATGATGGCATGAACGACGGCCCAGAGAACGTGCACAAGTAAATGCCTCCTGGAGCGTCACTTTTCTTCGCTTCGAAGACGATTGACGTGCCTCCACTCTGGTGGACGCCGTTGACGATGGAGAACGGGAAGTCACAGATCTTCACGGCGTGCTTGTCGTCAGAGAGACGAACAATGTACAAGATGTTCCGTCCATCGCGAAAAGCAACAAACGCGGCACACTTGCCATTGCCTCTTTCAGGATTGTTGACAAGTGCATACGGGTAATTTCCAAGAGTCCACGCGGGTGCACCAAAGTCCTCCCGGATGGGTCCTGGAACGGCGAGTCGAGTAGAGCTCGTCAAAGTGGAGTAAATGAACGGGTTCTGGAAGCCATTCAGTTCGTCCGAGGTGAACATTAATATAGTGTCGGACGCCCACAACGGGTAGCTGACAGACTTCGTGAGCTGCTCGCCAGCGACGCGCCTCGTGTTCAAGACAGCGACCGTGTCCTCCTGAACCAGCACGTCAGCAACCTTGATCAATGAACCTTCCCAAGGCATGTCCGGGTGGTACCATTCCTGCCACGCCATCTTGGTACCCGACGGATTGAACACAGGAGTGGCATAGAAGTCGGCACCCACGACGAGAGGAAACACAGCTTTCCTGGTAGTGTTTATGACGACGAGTGTCGTGATGACTGTTTGGGGGGTATCCACTGTGTGATCCTCGAGGACAGAGACAAGAAGATCGCAGCGGACGGGATGCACTGCAAAGTTGGCGTATCTGTGCTCTTTATTGTCTATGCTCAGCTGACAATCAGTTATGGTCACACGACAAGGTCAACTAGTAGGATTACCTGGTGTGACTGGCTCAGGCACCAGCGTGGTTCCCTTGATCACGTAGACCCGATTGTCAGGGGAGTTGGAAAAGTAGACAGACCCTCCATACGCAATCGCGGCAGCTCCTCCATATTCCTGAACAGAGGTGTGCGCATCATACGGAGATGGAATGACGTCTCGTCCTGCAATTGTATCCACAATAACGCTGCGGGCGTTATCTTCCGGACGGACTTCGACGTGATATACCGTATTGTCCGTGGGGTCTACGAAGATATCAAGGAACGAGATGTTCTGAAACCAACTAGTTATCGACGTGCTCCGAGATGTTTCACGAATTGAACTCACGTTCTGCACGATGGAGTCTGGGGTTATAGCCGACTCCCACTTTCCATAAGGCGCGGCTTGTGACATCGTGGTTGGAAGAGGGATAAGGACTAAAATTTCTTATGCACGCCATTTCCGGCATCTATCAAGCGAAGAGAGAGACGAGGGGACCCTACCAAACACGGTAACCATCAAGTAATTCCATTCAACCAGTGTGCAGGATTAACTGCAACTTACCGGTCGTCAAAAACGTTACGGAATTTCGCCCGTTCGACAGATGGCCGGCCCCATCTCGGTTCCTCGAACATCCTGATCACATGCCAGTGTCCGAATAGATCGCCCCTGCCTTGACTCGGAGTTAGATGCTTTGAAAAACGATCTTTGATTGTTGGCATTGGACAGGAACGGATGATATCTAGAACAATATATGGAGTAGAGACTTGTCGTGTCTCTGGCTACCACTCTGTTGACCGGCTTTTTTATTACGAAGCCTGCACAGGTCGCAATCCGTCGGCGTACTATGGCCTAGAATGGGTTGCTTTCTTCCAAACCATAGGTCGAAACCGAACCGTAGGGGTGTACAGAAAGTTTGTTACCATTGACGTGTGCGGCATCGCTCACGAACATCAACTGAAAGTGTTTGAGGAACTGGAGAAACGACACGTCTTTGAATACCACGCACCACCATTAATATTCCCATAAACTATACCTCATCCTACACATCAGATAGCCGAACTAGTACGCGGCCGTCTGAACAGTTCGTCCAACAGTGCTGCAACCTTTTGCCGTGCTTCGACTTTTTCTTGTTGCACGCGTCTCAGCTCTACATCACGACGGTGTGCGATCTGCGCTTCGTCTGAGAGAAGTAAAAGCAGCTTGAGCGAGTGAGTGATAGAGAGAAGCGAATTTGCTGCCTTGACCTGCGGCCAACGATCAACGAGAGACTCGGAAGCATGAAGAACGCCGCTTGCCATCGACTCTGCACGCGATTCTGCTTGAAAAGATTCCTGGGCAATACGGAACTTGTCCTTGTCTCCGATCTAGCATGTCGTGAGCATCGATGCCATACGACGAGGCGGCAGATGAGACACACGGAAGCGAGGCTGACGATGTCGACCATACCATCGACGAGCACTTCCACCTCTGCATCTAGCTTTTTGTTCCACTCCTCTTCGATGTTGTCGAGGTACTCGTCCGAGTTCTGGTCCACGAGTGCATTGGCCGCGCTCCGTTGGTGGAGGGTCGCTGTCGGAAGAGCGGACGGGCGGGAGACGTCTGTTTGAGGTGGTTCCGACATGGGCTCGAGACGCGTGAGACCGTGACCCCGTCGAGATGCGACTCCAATCATTGATCCCAACCATCCCGGCCGACCTCGTCGCCGCCCTCGAGGACTGCGGAATCAAAACAGATGCGGATCTCTTATTCTCTGGTACGCCGATCGATGTTCTCCAAAGGCTACCACCCGGCGCGGTTAGCCTCGCCGATCTCAAAACATACATCAAATTGGTTGCCGAGAGTGCCTCGGCGCGTGGCATCCCAGGCGACGTGTTGTACGCGGAAGACGTCCAACGACGGCACGACTATGATACACGCATGACTTGCGGCGTAGATGATCTCGACGAACTGGTCAGTGGCTTTGGAGGCGGTCGCGTCTTTGAAATCTCTGGAGATAGGCGATCTGGAAAGACGGTAGGAATGACGCGCATTCATTTCATGGTTCTCAAGCACGATATCAGCTGCTCGTGTCACAGATCGCTCTGCGGTTACTAGCTGCGAACGGGGAAGCGTCCGTGCTCTGGATGGACACCACTGGGGACTTTTCTGTCGAGCGGACCCGCGTGATGTCCCAACAGTTGGGCGGAGAGGTAACGATGATGTTTGGTCCTTTATTCTCTCAACCGAGTTGACCCCCCGGAGAACTCGTCCACAGCGCTCGAACGACTCCAAGTTTCGCTCGTACTCAATGTCGAGACAGCCCGCAGTCTTCTCGAAGATCTCGAGTCCTCCCTAGCAGTACGTATGCGCGGCTATCTCGACGTCAGTGGCTCAAAGATATCAGGCCAATGCACTACCCAGTCCCAGAGTTCGCCTGGTCGTCATCGATTCGGTCACCCCTCTTCTAGCGCCGTCTCTTAGTGCCGTCTCGTCTCACGGGCACGCCATCATGACCACCTTTATGCAACACCTCCGCAACATGGCACGTTCGTACTACTTGGCGTTTCTCGTGAGCGTCCATCGTAACGTCTTGGACAACTCAAGCCGTATCTCACTTCTTCCGAGGTCATCAACAATACGTCTGCTTCACCGCCTCACAATCCCATGTCCGCCTTTGCGTCGACCGTCCGGAAGCCCGCTCTAGGTCCCTCGTTCACTTTCCTGACAGACTGCACGATATGGCTGGCCAGACATGAAGACACGAGCAACGTCGAAGCAGGATGCTCGACGCATGTAGCCGAAATCTTTAAATCACGTTCGACGGTGAGGCTTGACAATTCCCGGCTCACCTTCGTCTCAGCCAAATCGACTTTAGCGATCGAGAACATGGTGTACGTTCAAGATTCGCGATGGAATCCTGCGTTCGATGGAACCAGTGTGAAAACGGACAAGGGCGAGATGCAATGCACTTTGATCCGATGTATCACTATTCTCGATTCTGGGCGTCGAACGCCGAATTCGAATGCTCGAGTTCTTTTTCTTGTTCCCCTCCGCCTGTAGGCAGCATAGGAAATCGTCCCAGAACCACGTACAAGTTCTTTTTCATGCAGGCATGCGTGTCAACGGGAAGCAGGGCACGCGTGCCATCACACTTACACGAGGCATGAGGAACCGACGGAGAGCTGAATATGAGTCAAGTGAGTTCGAGTGTTCTGGAAAGGCAAAACTGTTGATGCACCACACGGAACTCAAAATTCGAGCCTCGTGGCAGGCTGGTTTAGGTACACGGGCGTCTTAGCACAGAAGTTAGTAGGGAATAGTCGCCTTAGGTGCATGCTCACAATATTAATGTTAATTAAGAGCGATGGAAGTTTAAGTTCAAGTTGTCGACATGTAAACGGCTCCTCGTCCACAGGAACGTAGAAGCCAAACTCATGGCAGCGAGTCAAGGTCGACTAAACACCGTCCATTGTCCACCTGACTGGCATTGCGTAACACTGAGGACGTTCGAGTCAGAATAAAGATATATATTTGGACAGTTCAACATTGTCTCATTATCTTCGTGGTGGAAGTACTAGACGAAAGTTCTAAGGGAACACAGCGGATATTAATATTCTCCAAAGCTGACCGAGCAGTGTCAACATGCCATCCAGTAACGGAGGAACCTGTACTCACCGGTCTGGCATGAGGACTGGCGCAAGCAAGCTCCACATGTAAAGGAGCATACAGACCCAACTGCTAACAACACGCATCCACATCGCCGTCTCGGAACGTCCGATGTAGACGACCTCTTCTGACTCGGCACCACCTTGTTCCGTCGATACCACATTCCTGCGGATATAGCGTTGAAGATAAGATTGATTTACGGAGTCAGGCGATAACTGACCAGTCTGTGAGTAGCATTGCAACATACATTGTTCCAAGGGCAAAGATGACATGGAACCAAGCATACTATGCAGCCGTTCAGCGGATGCATCAATACGAGAATAAGCGGCCTTACATTGTAACGAGTACCAGAGCGTTCATCGTCCTTGGTCTCCCCGTCTTCGTCTTCGTCTTCTTCTTCCTCGTACAGCGCAGACTCTGGGATGGCTCTACAACGTTTAGAAATGGATCAAATCTGAGCACAAAGGGAAGATGGTGCATACCCCGCTTGTACCGCAGCTAATAATGCCTGGTATCTGGGAGATTCCGTGCGCCCGGGCTGGGTGCTCACTACACCCATCTCGGATTGCACCCCATCGTCCATGGGGAGGTGAACGGCACCCCCTTTATTCCCTTTACCCACTAGCGCACGGCTCTGCGTAGCAGCCCGAGTAGTAGAATAGGCGATCGCAAGGAACGTGAAGACTGCACCCAGGACAACTGTCGTCGTCCCTGTTGTACTCGACCGTATCCATGGGTTGCAGGAGCCATTCTCGTGGTTGACTACGGCGGAAGTTATGAGATACGTACAATAGACTGCCACCATGCCAGCCTGGGCGAGACCAGATCGTGGGTTGGATTCTTGCACCACCGGAAGGATGGACATGATCGTGCTGATGATGCAGAGCGCAAGATTGGTCGATATGAAGAAACGATTCATCGTGCATCCAGAGCGAGCGAAGTATCCATAGAGAATACCAGTCAGAGTGATAGTCATGATGTACATCACAGCAGTAGAGCCGATAAGGATCCACTGCCAGAAGCCCGACTCCGACTTCTCCCAGTTTTCCAGGCACGTTTCAGACCAAGAATGCGCAAAGTCGACCAAGAGAACGAGACCAAGGAGAATGAAAATCGTTGCACCAATGAGGGCGACGTAGTCCCCCCAGAAGATAAAGAAACCGTTTGGGATGAAGAAGGTGACAACCACCAAGAGGAACCAGATTAAGACTTTGGGACCCCACCAGCTAGAGAGAGTGAGCGATTAGGCATCTAGCAAGTAAAATCACCCTACCCATTCTGTATTGCTGCACGTTTGTCCTTCGATTCTGTCACACCGACGAGTGACAGACTTAAGAGAGAATGGAAGAGGAACAGCGCGAAACAAACTCGATGAACCTAGAGGAGGTATGAGGAGAGTGTAACGAAAGGCGGGGGAGGAGCGTAACGTACCGCGAGCACGCCATAACACTTGCCTCCGTCGCACTCCATCTTGATGTAATCATAGCTCCATTCCTCGATCTTGCGTATGGCGAATGGCGTCTTCATGAGCCACGCAAAGAGCGAATTAAGTATGAATATGATCTGAACTGAGGCCATCAGATCGAGTACATAGCGAAGTATTTAAAGGCTTGCCGCAAACCCAATTCTTGTCGCAATAGACGAGTTGCAATTGCACGACTTGCAGAACATGGAGGCTGTTGGGACTGCATAAGTATGGCCGTACGCAGTAGCATAATGAACCAACCCGCGGTGCTGGTGAAACAAAAAGCCAGACCCCCAAGACATGAAGTGGCTATAGTCCCTAACGGACCGGCGAGAGGGATAGAGAACAAGATACCCATGCTGGGCTGATGGTTGTACAGGAGCAACTCGCAAGGATAACAGTGCAGTTCCGAAAAGGCAAGTTTTGGCTCAGCCACAGCATGAAATTGCACATAGTACAAAGTTCGGATATGTAGTACATACTAACCATACTAATCATAGCATACTAGGTGTAGCTTTCAACGTTTCCTTACGCTCATGTGGGCCTTAGTCGGCGGTGGCTCCGCTGGTGATTTACTCGTCAGAAAAGTATTCTGTCTCCGCAGACTCGGTAATAGCGTCGGCGTCACGCGTTCCGTCTTCAGACGGGACAAGAGTCAGCGTGTCGTCCTCATCTCGATGTGTTTCTTCACGTCTCTCTGCGCAATTTGGATTTTCTTGGGAGGATACAACTTGTACCAATTGCTTCTTTCTTGAGTCCCATCTGTACCTCGGGAGAGCGTCAGGATTAATCGTAGGTTGATGTTGAGAAGGAAGTGGCTGCTGGTCTTCTTTCTCATCAAAATAACCCACTCCGTCCACACAGTTGGACTGAGAAGAAGTATCTGGCAGGGTCCACTCTTGTGGATGGTTTGATAACCCTCCGGACTCGCCCTGCCGGTGAACCCCAGGTAATGGAGGTGTAGATGGACCGCAATCAAGATGGGACTCAGACACGAGGTGCTCTTTGCGTCGTTTCCTTGATGCACGTATGGTAATCGGCCGTAGTGGAATGGGGGGCTGATCGGGTAGGCGCTAGAGAAGATAAACTCTCACTTAACATTCTAGAGAAGAGAGGTTATAAGTACCTCTAGTTTACAGCGGCAAATTTTCTTTCCATTTTGTCCTGTGGCAGTCCAATACTGAAGTCAAGCGCTCAGTGACCGAAACCGACGAGATAATGCGACCCACAGCAGTAATCTTGTATAAACCATCATAACGATACCCCGTAACAGGAGCGTATTTAGATGGACACTTCCATGAACGAACAACTCGCACGGAGTTTCCAGTAAGACAAGATATCTAGAGGAATAACTGATGAGAGGGTAAACACAAAAAACTAGCTTCCTCACAATTATTGCCTTGTTTGGAGGGTCATCCCAAGATTGGTCCATTGTTTGGGGACCGAGACGAAGCTGAAGGACGTGTATCATGTCAACCACCACATCGACGTCGAGTACCATAGTGGCGTACGCGTCTTGGTGGAGTTGCGTTGGTCCACTTCTCCCTTCCACCGGAGCCAGTGTATATTCTACTGGTAGTCAGACACGACTACCGCAGAAGGAGATATCCCTACATGATATCACCCCCGTCTTCGTCATCCTTATAGAAGGAGGATAAAACGATAGAATAAACACCATATCTTCCATTCCCGCCAATGCCAGTTAGGGGATTCCGGTGGACGGCATCCTCGGAGCATCCCTTGCTATGGGTTACGATATGGAGTAGAGTGGTTGCAAAAAATAACGAGGATGCACTTACCGCTTATCCCAAGAGGCGAAGATTGGGACGTTGGGAATGTGCCCAAATGTTCGCCTGTGGAAAGGAAGAAGTGACGCGCCGCCGTTGGTACGGCGATAGAAGATCGTATAGAGAACAAACGTACCCTAAAGCGGTGAGTTCTTTCTTCCGCCTTTTCTTCTCCTCTACAATTCGTGCGGCTTCATCAATATCGTTGTTAGCTGGTGGACGCAGACTGGGAGTCCCTGAGCCAGTACTAGTCTCAATGAGGACTGGTACCGATGAAGGAGCGCTTGGAGCACGGTCACTGTCGACTTGTTCTCGTTCTTCAAGCTGCTGGAAACTTTGTATAGAGTTCAGCAGGTCAGTATTCGCGTCCATGGTGGTGGTCAGTGGGCAAGCTGCATCGTGGCGCATCGTGCTGGCGGTCACTGAGGCGATGCCCTAATCGATCATCCAGAACGGGCAGATTATCTCGTACTACTCGCCGCCGGCTGCGATCTCAGGCTAGTACTCAACTTGATGCAGATCCAGCCACCGCGCTCAACGCTTTGCCCTTTGCTCGACTGCGGCCACGTATACACGCAATGGTGGTGATCGCCGTCGTGGCTGCTGCCTTGGGTAGTTCAGACCCGTACACTTCAAGTAGGCTCTCCCTGCTCACCCCTAGGTTATCTCATGGCAGCCATATCTTTGTAAAGGAGCGCACGTCCACCGGTACCGCTTGGTGCACCGACCCAAAACGGAACCCCAGAGACGAGAGGGGGGCGACCCGTTCTTCCATACTACAGCAACTCCAGACAAACTATTTAGGTCAAAAGTACATCTGTCTAGAATGGTAGGAATATTTCTTTCTCAAACCCTTTGCCCATCGTCTCCGCGCGATTACAAACTGACTGCGATCTTTGCGAGACATGTTGCAGTAAACGGCAACCTCCACCTCGCCTCATGAACGTGTACGCGATAGTATAGCGATCGCAGAGTCAGCCCAGTCTCTCCACAAGGCTGCCAATGCTTGCAGGGTATTGCAGGCTTGGTATCCGTTCCCATCTCCCATATTGTATTACTCATTGAACGTGGTTGAGGCGAGCGATGATGTGTTCTGGCAAGTACCGACATGACCGGCGAACGGAAGATTCATCAAACGGGTCCACTTGACTCACTTCCACCACTGTCTTCTATGAATGTTCTGTCTTCCTCCATGACACGGTCGCCAAACTACCAACTGAAAGGCAGGTATAACACGATCTTGCTATTATTATAACTCTCGCGCGCTCCGTCAAGGCACATATTCTGGTCGTTGGACCAATTCCGTGCTACAGATGCGGCGCTTCCATATACGAGTTTTGTATTTGACTAGTTACGGTCTCGGTCAAATCTGTTACACTGCGGTGATCAAATGTTACATCCTTTGACCGCGTGAGTATTCGTCATGTAGCCAATGGCAGCGCGCATGCATCGTGCGATCATCGCCAGTTCTTCGTCATCACGAGGCGCATATAGCAGCAAGTATTCCCCGGGTAAGAAACGCGATCCAGAAAGAGGATGCCTTTCACCCCAGCCATTTTCAATCACTGTCAATGCGACAGGTTAGCGTATGTGGTAACAGAGAGGATAAACTAACTTGCCAGTCTTGCAGTCCCGTGGGGACATCACTACATGAAGGCTATAATCTTTCTCGCGGTGAATATGACAAATCTCGCGGCGAGCTTTCTCAGCGGGTGCGTGAGGGGTGACTAAGGACTCCTTTATTACAAACGCGGGATGAGTATGCTCAAAACGCGATGGGACGACATCGACCAAATCTCGATTGGCCGCAGCGAGCGCATCGAAAACAGCGATAAGACGCTTGAGAGTGCAATCAATCATCGATTGAGACCGAAAACGAGTGCGCGGCTCGTACCTGGCGCATATTTGGTGGTGTATGTTTATTCAGCTGTCTGGACGGGAAGACGTGCCAACCCAATATCGGGCGGTCACCTCTCCGCTCTTTGATTTCGCCATCGTCAAAGAAACTCCTTGCGTTCTTGTCGCGGTCATATTCATCTGTCGAAAACTTCTCCCTAGTATAAGGTTGGAAGGACAGGGCGATAAGCCATCCAAAGACGTTGTATGGCAATCCTCCGGGTCCCACGGCGAGGTATGCATGGTAATTAGAGACGGAACGCCGGATAGCAATGGCAAGGACGGTGCCAGCAGCAAGGAGACGGTAATGCCTCTGTAGAAACGTAGTCATTGGTTGGACTCGCTCCAGGGAAAATGACATGGCAGGCTGCTTCAGTTCGAGGGACCAAGTGAAACTGAGTCAAGAAAGTGGGGACACTTTGGCGTAATGGTTCTGGAGTTTATAGGCGCTGGTGGGTGGCCGTGGTTCGTGGGAGAGAGCAAAGAAGTCATCGTAAAGTATCCGCAGGGGTACTATCCCAGTTGAGCGACTTCTTACAGGACGAAAGGTCCAGGTGTGAGCTCCGCGGACGCGGATTGTGCGGTGAATTGATAGACACAATGCAGAGCATACTCATGCTCACCTGATACTATGGGCATATGAGTTGTTTGACTGCCAAGGTATACACATGGATGACACAATGCGCACGTCGGTCGGTTGGAGTGTGGCCACGATGGTCTTGGCGGTGTTAACGTCGAAACAGACACTTGAAACTTGGGAGCGTAACACACCGCCCGAAGGTTTTCGATCGCAGGTGCAGACTCGAAATCTAGATATGGCGTACAATGAAGCCGCGAGGCCATGCCAAAGTTTTCTTCCAGTGTCGGAATCAGCCGACTCGTTCAACCGAGTCTGTTCGAGAGAAAGAGAACTCGCGGACATTTCAAATCCTGATTCCCTGGTGCCAGCTCATACCTCGCAACCGCAGCAAGTTGGAATGTCGAACACGGACAGACTCGGAGGACATGATGTCACTTTCAAGCGAGAGATCACGTGCCGAGAAACGAAGACCAAAAAGCGACCATGACTTTGTGCTTGGCGAGGTGTTAAAAACCGCAGCGTCCCTCTGACAACCCAACAAGCTTGTGGAAGAGTGCGGAGGTCTTTATCGGCGATTCCGAGGACCTTCTCTTTCATCGTGTTACCCATCCCCGAAGTCCCTCTCGTTTATTCTCCGACGTCCTCGATCATCAACCTTGAACGATTTACGAAATGTTGCGCAACTACTTATGGCGCCAACGGACCAAGTTTGAGGCAACCCTTGCATTCTCCATGCTGGAGCCTTGGGAGAAATTCCTGTCCAGTGCGTACTCATTCCGTCGTCGGCGCACCGAGTCTGCGCTCCCGCGTGTGTGAATCCACCTGGGACAAGACCTCTTACGGAAAGCTTGCAGTGTTCATCTTTGCGCTTTTCGCGCTTCTCCTTGCCTCTGGGTTATACCAATATCTGCCGCAGCATGTCTCCATCATGCGCCAGCGTGCAACCTATTACTTGTTCGGTCAAGGCGGTGACGACCGGTTACTGCGGCATTTCGTTGACCCCACGACGTTGAAGGAGCTATGATGTTCAGTGGAAATGGACTATTGTAAGTTTTACTCGGTTCTGCTGGTTCACGAATGATGGACAGTGGGCAGCATTCTTTTTCCATTGACAGTTTTTTTTTTTTTGATACTGCCGAGTCCCACTATGATACTACGTATATCGTCCCTGCTTATTCCCTTCAATGTGTATTGCGTATACCCTAGTGGTCTGAAGCATGTTCTGTTTGCCTGGCTGCAATGATCACGTGTGTGAGATCTTCGCTTGCACCCACCTCGAGTCTCCGCGCGTCAATGAACTGCGCATTCACCACGAAGCGAGTCCCCGAGCTCCCACAAACACCGTCTTGTACCACCACCATGTTGCGCGATTCCAGTCGCATACGAAATTATCTCTGGAGGCGCAAGTTGGTTATCGAGACGACGTTCGCCATTAACGCTTTGGAACCTTGGGAGAAACTAATTTTCTGTGCGTACCGTTCATTTTACCCTCTTTACCGTCTCACTGACAAACCCGCGTCACAGTCTCGGTGTTATCACTCCTCGCCTTCCTCCTGTTCAGAGGCGTATGCCGCATTTTCCCCTCTCAACTCTTCGTACTGCAGCAACGCACATCATATTACCTTTGGGGGCATGATACCAACGACCGTCTTCTAAGATATTGGGTCGCCCCGCCGGCGGTGAAAGACTTGTAGTAGTTTTTCGAGGACGTGCGTCGTGTCTCTTTCTCTCCCCCGCGCTTCTTGACGTCCTTAGCCGCCGTTCAGACCCCCTTCTCTTTTTTACGTTGTACCCTTCTGCGCACCTCTTCGTGGTTTCCATTCCCTCGGCTTCTGGACCCATACGAACCCTAACCCTTCGGTTTTGCACGACACCCATACCATGTCACCACTGTCGACGCAGAATACACTATTTATGTACCAGTTATCTCTCCCGACCGCGGGTGTGCGACGCTAGGTCGTTTTTCGCCCATGCCGTTTGTGCCGGCAGACCGCGCCGGTAGTTGATCGGAGCGGCGTATACACCAGGTGCTCGCGTGATTCATTATCGATTGGTGAACACCACACGTGGTTACCACTGCAGTTCAACGCCACCAATGGGCGCGTAAAGGCCGAATTTACTCGAGAAATCGCGGTGTACGTGAAGTTCGTGTGGGTCCCGAGCACGCCAAGAGTCCGGGGTGTCTTGACGGCTGATGACAGGGTTGATCGTTTCAGTTGTCGGTCTCGACATACTTTGCAAGATGTCACATGTCACATGTCACCATCCCACCAATGATGTGGGTTCTAAGCTAGTCTCCCTCCGGGTACAACCGTCTATTCCTGGACCCGTAAGGGTTCCAGGTCTACACGTCGTGATTCTCTAAGTTTTGTCTGTACAACCGTCTATTAAGTGCTTGGAGATTGGTCCTACTCACGAATCGAGCTACATAAATGGTTGACGTTGTAGATGATATAATATACATGAGCCATGATTGAGGTGCAACGTAGCTTGAAGTAATGACTTGGAGGAAGAAAAGCCCATCACATGCAAAGAACCTCGAGGTGGAAACGTCTAGTATGCTTGAAATAAGTTACCGTGTACGAGTATTTATGATTATTGATAAACTATGTGCGATGAAAAAAAAATGGTACGACCACGTAAAGCGCATGCACTTTGTCGGTCATGAAGAAGCATGCTAGGGAATAGCCCAAGTAACAATGCGCAGAGGCTGGACCCTGGCGATGCACCATTCCGATTATCGTGATTCTTTAATATATAGATCATAGGTGCGACGTGGCACTCATTCACGAGTTCATGAGGGCGTACCATGCGCATGAATAATGCATCAATGACACCGCGCAGCGGTCAAACAGGCGGGGGTGAGGACCTCAGGTGATTATGACCACCCCATTTCTGCAAAATTGGGTCGTCCACCTTTGTATCCGGGTGAATTTGGAACTTGCCCTCCCAGAGGGCTGCCGAAGACTTTGAAGGGTCGTATCGGGCTGGATCCGAGAGTGTCCCACGAGAATGTGGCGCCCAGCCTGCCCCGATCGATGATGCTATCAAGGTCGGGACCATGGTCATGATTGAAGATCTTAATCATAATCAGTGTACGGACGAGAGCGCGACGAGGATGACGAACAAATGGACTCGGGGGTCGTGAACACGCCCGGAGCGACTCTTCCAAACAAACGACGATGAACGCAGACGAGCACCGCGAACATTTGCAAAGGTGGCCAAATTGTCGCGGACAAGTTCAATGGCCTCGTTCCATTCCGCATCGGGTTTGATGGTAGGGAGTGTTTCGGGGCTCGGAAGAAGCCTCAATAGGATGAGTAACCGTTCGATGGGTTTGTTTGGTAGCAGGCGAATAAGAACACCCAGTGGAATGGACACCACGCCCAAGGCGAGTGAAATACCCCAATCAAGACCGCGTATGCGAGTGACTTGGAAAGCAGCGCCGCCAACAAACACAATAACGACCTGGACGACGATTTCTATAACAGGGTAGTGAGCAAAGGAAGAGAAAGTAGGACAGAAAATATGGAGTTACCGATGAGTGTAATAATAATGAAGTAGTAATTCTTCAGCAGGCCTTCAAAGATATTGAGCTTGCGGTCTAGTCGTCTCGAGTTGAGGGAGTTGAATATTTGCGTAAACACGAAGACGTTAAAGACTATAGTCTGCACAACTGTGTTGTTCGTGGAGGTTTGCGGTAACCCGAGAATCTGCAGGCCGTAAAAGTGGATGATGAGTGTGATAGCGATCTGATAAGCCGACTGCAAAAATATTTGCTTATACATGTTGACGGTGAACAGCGGTGCAGTAAGCTTGTCCGGCTTTCTGTCCAGAAGAGCGGGTGACGCAGGGTCGGTAGCGAGTGCGAGAGCAGCAAAAGTATCCATTATGATGTTAATCCAGAGCAATTGGACCGCCGACAAGGCAGAAGTTTCTGACGAAGATACGATGGCCGTGACAGACGTGACGACGACAGCAGTTACGTTGGTAGAGAGTTGGAACTGCAAGAATTTCCGCACCGCATCATTTACGCAGCGGCCCCACATTATAGCTTTGACGATCGAGGAAAAATTGTCATCCATGAGCACGACATCAGAAGCGTCTTTTGCCACCTCAGTACCGGCAATACCCATCGAGAAGCCAACATGCGCAGTCTTGAGCGCGGGTCCATCGTTCGTGCCGTCACCAGTGACGGCGACGATCTCACCCAGGAAGCGAAGCTTTTCCACGAGGATCTTCTTATCTTCTGGAGAAGAGCGGGCAAGGACCTGAAGTCTAGGTACGACCTCGAGCATCTCTGCATCGTTCAGTTGTCGAAAGATTGGTCCCTCCATAATAATGCCTCCAGGAGTGAAGATCCCACACTGAGAAGCAATAGAACGGGCGGTAAGAACATTGTCACCGGTGCACATCTTGACAGCGACACCAGCTTTCTGGCAGTCCGCAACGGCCTCTCGAACACCATCGCGTAGGGGATCTTCAATGCCGAAAAGCCCAATGAGGGTGAGTTCGTGAGCGAGATCTTCGTATGGTATCTGGACGAGGATTAAAATGGCAAGAAGAGGCCAATCCTGATGAGCATACCTCCATATCCTCATTCAGACGTAACCCAGGCGGGGGCCATGTGGCGAAGTCACGATAGCAAATGGCGATGGTTCGGAGTGATTGATTGGCATAGAAGATGATTGTGCGTGAGATGTTGACATCATCATACGTGTCAATTGACATGGTCTCCACTGCAGAATCTTCGTCGCTAGTTTGATCTGCGTCTGGTGAAGCGACGACATGGCGAACGCAAAGTTTGGTGAGGATTTCGCTAGCGCCCTTGACGTACAATCGATGGCTGCCGTCCTCTAGCCTCACCACGACGCCCATGGCTTTGCGCTCGCTTGAGAAAGGAATTACTTGAATGACATCGGCCGTATCGCGGAGTTGCTTGTGGCTAGGCCACTGGAGCTCCTTGACGAAATTCAAGAGGGCTGCTTCGGTCTTGCTGCCAATGAAGACCTTTTGGTTGGTTGAGGAATCCACCTCCTCAAAGGCCGTCGTGTTGAGAGCAATAGCCGCGTTAAAGAGCTTACGAAGCTGTGGCGAAAGGACAGTGTTGATCTGGTCCAGTTCGACACAAAAATCCTTGGTGTGCCCAGAATCGGTACTCCTGCGAGAGTGATTCTCGTCGACTACGTTCGTCTTGGACTGATTATGTTGAGGTTGTCGTGCAAACTTTGCGTGTATGCCAATGGACCCTGCCACGACTGTCATGACGTTTTGCGTGAGGGTACCAGTCTTGTCTGTGCAGATGACAGAAGCGTTTGCCATGGTCTCACACGAACCGAGTACACGGACGAGTAGATTTTCCTTTGCCATGCGCCTAGTAGCGAAGGCGAGTGCAAGTGTAACAGCAAGAGGCAGACCTTGTTAGCAGGTGTAAGTCAGACGGTTAGCCAAATCGTACTCGACTTGCCTTCCGGAACCGCAACCACTACCAAAGTGACGGAGATGATAAGTATCTGAACAAAAGCCATTCCCTTCTGGTTCGCAGTTCTTGATTGGTTCGATCAGGGACAGGAAGATAATGTCCGAAGATAGACCGACCTCGGAGGGTTATTCGTACCTACTTGGACGAGGAAACGAATCATAAGGGCGGTAAATAGGATGAGGCCAGCTACGCTCCCAGCTTTTGCAATCACTTCCGCGAGGACATTCAATTTGAGTTGCAATGGAGTATCCTCGGTATCAGTGCGCAAGGCTGACGAAAGATGAGACACGATTGGGGAAATGAGAGTGGTCAACTTCTCACCCATCATAATTCGCCCATTAAAGCTCTTAGTTCCGACCGCGACAACGACATATTGGCCAACACCCTCCAGCACCTTGCTACCACTGACGATAAAACAATCCGCGTATGTCAAACTAGGCACCAGATGATTCGGCTGCCCTCCCGTAGCGCCTTCGGCTTCATGGCGTGCATTTTTCAATGCTAAACAAGTTGAATACGATGCCTTCTTGATGGCATCCGCCTCGCCTGTAGCCGCTGACTCATCGCACTTGACATTATGCCCTGAAAGGAAGATTCCATCACAGGGGATCACCTCCCCCGGTTCCAGTAACGCAATATCGCCCACGACGACCTCCTACGAGAGAGACGCGTCAGAGAGGATGAGAAGTGTCATATACCACGTACTTTGATATCAACGAGGTGTTCTTCGCCGTTACGAATGACCTTGACTGTGCGCTCGTCCTTTTTCTGGTTGAGAGCCTCGAACTGGCGCTCTTTTTGCCAGTCGTTGATAGAGCCGACGATAACCTGGGAACATGATGACGAAGAGGGTACAGGAAAGTTGGGAAACAACCTACAACAATGAGTATCGCAATGATGATGGCGACACCTTCGACCCAGTCTACGGGTGGCTGACCAGCGGGACGCGGTGTCCCAAAATCCTGAAACAGACCGAGCGCAAGTGACACCACTGCGGCTATGGACAACAAGACCTAAAAGGTGAACATGAAGAATGGGCGAGCGAAATCGGAGAAACAACGTACCAAAACCTTGTCCTTGAGTGCGAGCCACATCAAACCAAGGAGGGAAGTCGTCTGACGGTGTGGAAGGATGTTCTCGCCGTATACAGCTTTGCGGTCTTGCAAGGAGGCCGTGTAAGGATCAGGTAGTGAGTCACGTCTTTGGGAAGCACCCTCCCCGGCACCAAGAATCTGGGAAGGACGGTCATCGTCATGACTGAAACGCAAACCACACTTGGGGTCAGTGCCAAGGCCGCGGAGGATACTAGCGGTGCCGCCGAGAGCTCGGAGAGCATCCAGGTCTTTCGGGTCCAAGAGGCATGCGAGTTGATCCGGGTCGAAGGAAAATGGGCCAAGGTCGGGCGGAGGATCCTTTGGCGGAGGATCTGTGAGTGGTGCTTGGGAACTGGCGTCGTGTTGAGTTTGCGTTGAAGGCGGGGACCGGTCGTCGTCCGAGTGACCATGGGATTTAGACAAATCGGAGCCGAAGTGGGGGTGAGAGCCAACAGTCAGAGTGGTAGCATCCGATTTAGGACGACGGATGGAAGAAAGATGGAGGGCGTGATCCGCCTCGGTTTCGTCGATGGAGCTGCGACCGTCGTAGGAGCTCGCAAAAGTGGTTATGCTGGCCTTTCTGCGGTGAGCGGTTCGGTCTATCGCGGAGGGGCTGAGGAGCTGGAGCGAGGAGATGCCGGAGCGCTCCTCTGGTCTGTTATCTCTCAAGGCGAGGGTGGTCGGGAAATGGGTCGAAGACTGGGTCGAGAGGGTGGGGGATGGCGGGGGGGCGAGGGAGGCGGCGTCGTTGGAGGAGACGAATGTAAGGGACGGCGAGGGGGAGCGGGAGAGGTCGAGGGAAGCGGAAGGTGCGGTGGGATTCGGGGAGAGGAGGTCTGGGGGACGAGGCGACGGGGGAGGGTCGACGAGGGAGAGTTTGGAGGAGAGATCCGTAGTGACGATCGCGGGAATGTTAGGGGAAGCGGACGCCATGTCGGGAGAGAAGGGAACGGGAGAGTGCAAGGGTGGGATATATAGGTTATAACGATCGTTGCTGGCGGCATGGCGGACGCAACAACACGCGGAGGGGCGTCAGTCAGTGGAACATTCGATTAGAAAACACAGCCTTGTTCTAAATGGAACATCCACGGCACACTCCTCACCACCCACGCACCTCCGCGAGCCAGTCTGAGCTGGATCTCGTCGCTTGGCATATATACTCCCCCTCTCCACCTGCCCTTGGCTCTCCCTGCCCTCGTTGCCAATCCTTGAATACATCCCGATTTGGCCTGTAGATCATCCGGGCCGAGCGCCCGCGGCGTCATCCGTCCACGCTTCCTGTCCGTGTCTGATGAGGTACCGTCGATAATCGTCTTCTCACCTCGAGATCACTCGTCCACAATTCCGACTCGTCATTAATTTTGTCCTTCCATTCCATCTGCACCCTTGGAACCCCGGTCCCGATCTCACGGGATGATCATCCACGGACGTTGCGCCACAACGTTCAAGGGTAGGCATCACCGTTGACCAGCTTCTCCGGGTTCTCCCCTGTCTCCACAGCACCCACCCGTCAAGGGGCTAATGACTCACGCCGGTGTCGCAATCATTCACCCGGTTAGGTTCCGAGTCCACGCTCACGGGGCATGTTGGTATTGGCTCATTAACCACTGCTTTGACATTCTTCCCGATTGTTGTCAGTCGTCCACCACCGCCCTCTCAGCCGGCTGAAGCACAATGGCGAGTCAAGTTGGCAGCCAAGCCCAACTCGATCACGTCAGGCGCCTTTTTGTGCTTGGTTCGCCAAGAATGGCAGGTCTAGTAATCAAACTCAGCCGCCGTTCCATACAGAACATTCTATGTCTTCAAAACCGCATTCTGTCAAGGAAGTTTATAATTTCATCGATAGGACCAAACAATCACTGATGAGTTCTCGAACGCTAGGCTTGTTTCAGTCAGACAAGACACATCTGTATTGTGGCGGAAATAAAAGCTTTGAACCTTCCAAGCTTTCGTATCAGCGCGGAAATTCGCCAGTCTATCAGACAAGACAGCCAGTTCCTGGATACTCACTGTGGAGGTAAAGGGCTCCCCACGGAACCCCGCTCTGATTCACCATCAAATACCTTAAAACGAGAGGGCTGCCTTATAAATTATCGCGCGTAGGAAAAACTGCTTCATCGTTTCTTGAGATTTCTGATAAGAAGGTCAAGTACGCATCAGGCCAGGAGCTCCGCTATTAATCTCCATACGGCAATCATACTACGGACGGCGTCCGTCAGTGTAAGCATGCCGCATCGTACATACACACTCACATACAGTGACACCATTAAACTCATAAAATAGAACTCGTTCGGTACATATTAGTCGAGGCTATGACTTGTGGAAAGGAACTTTGTCCACCAGGTAACCGTATTCTCGTTATGTGCTCACATCTTTCCATCACGCTCCCTTGTTCCATGCCATACACATCAACGTCTTTCAAATTTCACCTCCGACACCAGACACTAAGAATTGTCGAGAGACAACTTGAAAAATAGGTCGTAAAAGCTTGCGACTCCGTCCATCGTGGGGCGCGCAACGCCAAAAAGGGACCCCCTCGCGCTCAATGAACGTGTGCGCCAGCCAGAGCCACATCATCGAACCAGGGCAATCAACGAACCAGTGCCTATGCCCTCCTACTTGCAGTACCCAACTGCATACGGACCCACCATCGGGATGGATCTGAGCTACCTCTACGCGCGGGTGTGACGAAAGCGGACGCCGCGCACATGCGTCCCTGACGATGGTCAGTGGCCGCATCGGTGGCAGCCTCTAAGGCGATTGCCTGCGGAAGATGATTCAGCGGTCGTACCGCCGCCAAGCTGACACAGCCGTTGGCGGGCTGCGATGGGGTCGCCTGCGGGACGCCGCATCGGCGTTTGGGGAGGAAACTCGACCTGCAGCTGCGGGCCAAGCCGACAGCTGGGGGACTTGGGAGTGAGTGCGTCGTGCGTCGACGTAGGACCTGCAGGTGTTTCCCCTTCCGACGACGACGCGTCACTACGTCACCCGCGGTAGCACGCTTGCAGACGGCACGCGCGCGGCACGGCGCACGCATAGGGAACAGCCAGAGCCAAACGACCAATGACCGGCGCGGAAAATACGTGGGCCACACGACTGCGGTGAGGTCACCCACTGGCACCCGTGCCCACACGAGCTCGTTTCGTCAACCCCATTCGACTGGCATCGGCGGTGCCCCCGGGTTCATGCGCACGTAGTCATGACGGACTGCTACCGGAAGTGTCCGCCGTGTCGCCGCGCGTTCCATTGGAAGGTTTCTACGTAGAACGTTGAACAGAATCAGCGGACTTCATACCCGCAAGCCAGAACTGGGCTGGTTTTAACCAGAGCAGGCGATTTCGACCAGAGCAGGCGAGAATGGTTGTATCGTTGTCACTTACGGAGGCAACGACTCCGAGTCGGATCCAACAACGTGGTATCCGGGCGGAGGCGGAGGCGTGCACGGCCTGAGAAACGTTCCCAGGTAATGCGAACGTGGACCCTGTGTGATCACCAAGTTGCCCGTTTGTTGAGAAATGGGTCACTTCGAATGCGCAGCTGACGATAGTTAAAAGGCTTTAGCTCGTGGCGTAGTACGCAGCGTGATATCATCCCTAATGCTTATGGGTGGGATGCGCACGATCAAAGGGGATGGGTGAAAGGTGTCATCCTTACGCGGCGTGGCACAAAAGGGACCTGGTCACCAGGAACGATGTACTTCCATTACATTCCCCACAGAAAACTGCCACAGATCAACTCTGCGATCTGTGCAAGCGAGCTGAACTGATGACACGTTTTTTACACATTGCGACTAAAGAAATTCTACGGGAAAACTGACTAGAAAGAGTGTAATACGGTACGTCGCATCTACGTTCTAGAAGTTTCGTTCGTCATGAGAACTTGCGTAAAAAGGGAATAATCATATAGAAGAGCCAGCGAATAGATATATCTGAAGAGTGGAAGGCTGGTTGAGTATGTAATACCATCCCCTGTGACAATTCCTAAAATATACGAAGTCACACCTTCTCTGAAGCTTCATGGTGTGGGGCTTACCACCTGCGGGGTAAGTACTCGCCCGTTCACCATGTCGCTTCCTGGCTCCTCGTCCTTCCTTTGCGTGAGTTCTGCCTGACCTTCCTTGTCGAGAACGTCCGGTTTGAGTCGACCCATTTCCCTAATGAAGCTTGATCCCCAGAAAGCCGCGGAGTACTTGTTGACGTATTTAAACAGCTTGCGATGGTTCTCTGCGCGTGTCTCAGCATCCATCGTGACGGCTTCATGAATGGCGTCAGCGACTTGCTGGGAGTCCCATGGGTTGACAACGATGGACCCATTGAGGCTCTGAGCGGCGCCAGCAAATTCGGAAATAATCATGACACCCTGACGTGCTTGTTGACAGGCGATATATTCGTACGACACCTAATGAAACGTGGAGGGATCAGTGAACGTTGCACAGAAGCCTTGGACCCTTACAAGGTTCATTCCATCCCTGGTGGAGGAGACGAGGCAGACGTCACTGACGGCATAGAGGGCACAGAGTTCATCAAATGCCAAACTTTTGTGCATAAAATGGATAGGCATAAACTCTACTGTCCCAAAACGGCCGTTAATGCGTCCGACCAGTTCGTTGACCGTTGAACGCAAGTTTTGGTATTCCTCAACGTCCTGACGCGAAGGAACGGCAAGTTGGACCAATACGACCTGCAGAGATGTCGATCTCGGAATATACTTGAGCTTGCGAACGCTTACCTTTCCGATCCACTCCGGGTGCTGGGTCAGGAAAAGCTCGAGTGCGTGCAATTTTTGGGGGACACCCTTGATGTAGTCGAGGCGGTCGACACCAACGATGAGTTTCACGCCCGCAAATCGCTGCTCCAACTGAGCGATACGTGACTTCACCGACTCTTTCCTCAAGTTCTGTTCGATCGTTTAGTGAGAAGCCTCACATGCGCACACGGGGCCGCACCTCGATGAACGAACTAGGTTCAATACCGATAGGGAACGTGCCCACGTGGGCCAACCGTCCCTCGAACTCGACACCATTAGGCATCGTCGGCAAGCCGAGGATGCGCGTGCATGAAGATAAGAAATGGCGCGCGTAATCGTAGGTGTGGAACCCAATGAGGTCACAGAAGAGTATACCGAGCAAGATTTCGCGGCGAACTGGGAGGATGCTGTAGCGTTCTTCGTGAGTACAATCGGACCGGGTACCGAATCAGACGCGCACCGATAAATCTCGCTGCTCGGGAAAGGGGTGTGCAAGAAGAAGCCAATTTTGACACCGGGAATCTTCTCCGTGTTCGTGGAAAAGCGCTCTTCAAAACCTTCTGTGATCTTGGACAGTTCCCGCTTTTGCCAGTCCCCACTTGCTGTACCGTCAACGAGTCCTCGGAGAATCATGGGAAGGAGCATGAGGTGGTAGTCCTGAACCCAAACCATTGCACCAGGAGTGATTTGCGAGCGGACGACCTCGGCGAACTGTAGGTTGGCTTGGCGGTATGCCATCCAATTTTCTTCGTCAAAGTTCATCTCGCCCGGATGGTAATGGAACAACGGCCACAGAATAGAGTTGGAGAAGCCGTTATAGTGGCGGTCAGCAACGTCGTCGTCAAGGTAAACAGCATGGCAAGAGTATTCGTCCATGAGCCGCTTATCGACATATGGTCGGTCCTTTGGAGGGATGCAGAAGCCGGGCCAACCAATCCATGTAAAATTCAAGGACTTCTTGAAACCGGAAAGGGCAGACACGAGTCCACCAGAAGACATCTTGAAATGGTATTCACCCGAAGCATCCTTGGTGATTGTAATAGGGAGCCGGTTTGAGACAACGATGAGATGGTTTCTCTGACTCAGGTCTGGCATGTCAACGAAGTTTGGGTCGAAGGAGAGGGCAGGAAAGAGTGAGGAAGGCATTTCGGACGGATTCAAGATTATAAGAGTGACGAGTCGGAGCGGGGGGCTGCAAAAACCATGGAGCAGGACCGGATTAAGGAGATTATCGGATCTGACTGCAAGTCAACAACTGCTTCTGAAAAGGATGCAGTAGCGATTCAATAGTCTCGGTGTCCCGAATACCGATTGTTCCCACTCTGAATGTAGTACTACCGTCCTCCGAGATGTCCCATTTATTTGTAGAACAACAAACGGCATTACCCGACATCAGAACGGACTGGCTAGACATCTTGCACATGCACCCAGACACCAATCGGACAAATCCCAGAAGCACGATGTTTTCATTATCCTGCATTACATATAGTGCACAGTGGGGTGGTACATGCCATACGTGTCATGATCACTCGAACAAACCGAAGCCCTAGGCGACCATTCAGTCAAAGTGGTCACTGCGCGGAAAAGTTGGTCTTACCATGTCATCATCAGATTCCTCCTTCTCCTCGGCTTGCTCCTCTGCCTTGGACTCCTCGGCGGCGGGAGCAGAGGTAGCAGCGACGGGAGCGGCAACAGCGAACGCCTCAGGATTTTCCAAGTATTCTTTAGCCTAGGTGACGGGAGTCAGTAAAAATGGTAGTTCATCTCAATAAGGTACAAGTCAGCAACAAAGTTGGTAATGCATCGTGAATTTCAGCATTTTCAGTGTATTGAGAACATCACAATAAGTCGCCAACAAATCGAAGCTGACCTTTTCAGCACCCTCGAACGTGTAATCGGTAGCCAGAGAAACGGCAATGAGGTTCTTATACGAGTTGACAAGAGAGTGGACAACGGAGACGATCGTTGGGTACTTGAGAGCGAGCGAGATGCAAGCGATTGACTTGATTCCGGACAGAAATCGGTCGATGAGCTCATTCTCGTCAATGTCAAGGACCGAGGGTGAAAAAACGTTTCCAGCATCGAAAATCTGAACCACGGTCATGCCATACGTGAAGGGAGAGATGTTCAACATGTTCAAGAGTGTAGCCTCGGAGGATCCGACACGGCTGCCAGCAGTGACGACTTGAACATCTGACACGATTTCTATCGTTCCACGCGCAATCTTCGTCGGGATTCCGAGAGCCTGGAAGAAAGAAGTCTTGCCGGGTTCCATACCAGTGTTGCCGGCAGGGACGGTGACATCTTTTGGGGCGAATGCGCCAGCACGAGCAGGGGCGGCAACCTTGTTGGCGACGATGATTTCACGCACTTCCTTCAGATCTGAAGCGGTGAACACGAAGCCGATGTTGCCCTTGACGTGAGGGAGAAGCCTCTCGAACTGGGGGAACTCGGAGAGGATGGAACGAAGCGCACGGCGGACCATGGTGTTCTTGCCCATCAAAACAACGCCCTTGCCGCGAAGGGCAGAACGGATCTGATGCATCTGGTTTGAGCCGACATTGTCGACGTTGACCAAAAAGATAGAAGCTGAATGACTGAAGTTGATAAACTTCTAGCTAAGGTGTTGTAGCACGCACGGTATTTGGCGATGAGCTCCTTCAACTTTGTGAAGTAGACCTCTTTTTGTGCACGGGTAGCACCCATCGTTATGTATAGTTACTGCACACGGTACTGATGACGACTAGGCGGTGCTTGGAGCGCGTCGGACTCACCTATTCGACACTGATGATTTTGAGTGAACAACTGATGCCTCCCAATTGACCTCTGTGTGCATCAGTGAGCTAAATAACATCGCATCCTGCCACTCTACGCATACCGGTAGTGCCAATGGATTTTTCAAGGCGACTTGTCTTGGAGCGTGATGTTGTAGCCCGGGAGAACAAGGTTTGCCATCTATCGCGGCCGGGAACTGCCGTGCAAGTTCTTGGATAAGGTTAAATCTCCGACGGACAACGCCGCTGTGTTTGCGGATGTTTGATTCGACTGTCCATGAAATGGTATGTTGCGATGGCCCGTCCGAGCCATTGGCGGTCCTGACGCGAATTCAAGGCGGGTCGACACCGTGTCTACTTTCGCTGTACCTGACCATGTTGCAGACTGTTCCGCCTTTTACCCCAGACGTCGCGAGTGTCGAAATTTCGTGCATGTCCTCTTGCAACTGTAGCGGGGGAACCGGGCCCCCTGGTCGTCGCATCGCCATCGGCGCGGAACCATCTGATAGAGGAATGTGGAGCCCCTTGCTCCTGGAACGCTCCTTCTGCCATTCATACCCTAAAGCAGTTTCTATCCCCGGAAAATATTAGGTCGGACCGTCCTTGTACGTACTCGCTGGCGACGATTCGGTCTCTTTACTACCGTGCGGAGTCGAGGAACCAGCTTGGGATGTTAGATTCTGCCATGCTTAGCCTTCTAATGGACTTGTTTGGCTCGTTGTCCATCGATCCTTCCATGTCTATTGCATATAGGAGCCCACTAGCGTCTCGCCTCTTACCAGCAACTGCTCGCAGAACGCACTGGGCTTTCGTCCTCAAAGTAGGAAGATGCAAGTTAGCAAAGAGATTGCCACTCCAGGATTCTGATCGATTCTGGTTGATGCGTGCTGAGCTGGGGGTTATTTCACCCTCACAGCGTAGGTTTCTCTTTCCCAGTTCTCGCCAAACACTGCAAACCAACTCTACAGCCCTTTCAAGTGATGCTTACAATGCCATTCTCCGTGCTCGTACCCACTACCGCATTATGCGTCGCCACTCCCGTTGTCCCGAGGTGCATGCTCACTACCTCGAGGCACTCTTGGCCTTTCGGGATCCGCGCCTTCTCAACTTGGCTGCTCGCGATCTTTCTTTCTTGTTACGCACACACCGCGTTTTCCACCCGCGATTACGACGTTTACTCTATCGTCTGGCTATCCTCCACGGTGAACATTTGTCGACCCTGTCACAAGAGGCGATTCTTGCTGCATTTTGGTGTCGTTCTCATCGAAAAACCAGTGGAAATTCTGACCTTGTCCCTGTGGACGTGCCATCAAATGCGCTATCGGACAACTGCGTTTCGGATGCGACGACAATTGCTTGCTCACTTTCCGCCGCTCTGTTCGGCTTCGTTAGTCACTCTCCCGACGAGCAATCCGCGAATTTGTTTCGTGATCTTTTTTCCGTCTTCTCTCCGGCGTATGCGCTTCCTCTCCGCTGGAGTTCACTGGTCCTGTTCTCCATCTTCAATTCCTCTGAATTGTCGCACTCCACTGGAACCCAATACACGAGCGACCATGTTATACCCCAGATAACGTCATGCTGGCAAGTTATTTTCGGCCTTGCCACTGTAGAAAGGATAATACTACAAGAGCGACCCTCGGCATCTACCACCCCTACGGAAGGAGTTTTAGAAATGACGCGCACTTTGTACCAGTTGTGGCTGCCCATTAGGAAATCATGGCCCGTGTCAAGAGATCTTCCTCGTGCGGTTGTCGCATCCTTCTTAAGGGTGGCGTGCATTCTGGCAGATGCGACCTTGTTCCGTGGTTGTCAAGATCTTTACAGTGCGGAGAACAGTTTGGACCGTCCCCGAACATCAACGCAGAAATTACTTACCGCCCGGTACATTGCGGCGGCGGCACGTATTCAAGGTTCACTCCCGGATGTGGTGCCCGGGATACTGGAATCTTTCTCTTCGAATCCGGAATATCAGCGCCAGGTCCTCACTTCCGCTGTGACGGCTCTTGCACCCGTAGATGCCCTTCTTGCCCACACCCTCTACTCGTTCGCGCAAGGAAGGGGCGTGGAACCGGATTTGGGAGCACTTTATACCCTTGCTATATCGTTTGCGCAACGCGGGGCGTTCAGAAAAGCCCTTCTCTTTGCTGCTGATGGCCGATTCTCTCCGGAATACCGAGGAATGCTCATCTCCACCATTGCACGAAGTCTTCGGGAAACCCCACGAAGTCGACACCCGCCGGATGTTTTCGTCGCAATCACAGATGAACTAGCGGCGTTGTATCATTTGCACGATCCCCCAGAGCACTTCCGAGGACATCTTGAACAGCTGTTCATTACTTTAGCCCAACACGACAGAGGCACGCAGTTATTTCCTGTGATTCATTCTATCTTCAAAAGGTTACCCCTCTATTTTCAACCACAATTCCTCGTTAGGTACTGCCGTGTGTTAATAAAGCACAGGCAAATTTCCACTGCCAGTAAACTCCCGGATGTCATTACAACTGTCCATCCCAAAATGGCTCGATCTCTGCGCTTTTTGACAGATCGAGCTGTAATGCAAACCAGGACATTCAACCGAACCACTCCAGATCTACGTGTTCTGGCTTCACTTAGGTCGTCTTCTCATGCGCAACGTCATCCCTCATCAGGGCCTCCACTTGAAATTTTACTCCAAGAACTTCTGAAATCGGGACGGGTGCTTGCCGCCAAGCGCATTTTTGCCTGCGCAGCAGCAACAATTTCATCAAGGCGATGCACCGCCCTGGGAAATATCCTTTTGCACGGAGTGTCCCGTCAATCCACGTCACATAATGGAAGGCGTGTCCGCAAAGTACTTGCACTCATGGAAAGCCTCGCCAAGCATCAGGGTTTTCGACCCGACGGGGTGACGACCAACATATTGATCAAAGCAATGATTAACTGGCGGTCGGCGTTCGATTCCCTCCGACTTCGCGAACTGTTTGATCAGCTTGTTAGGGGTGGGTACCCTGGTGCCAACTACTCGTCTTCACATCTACCGTTTGGCACGCAACAGACCCAGATCTCGGACTCGTCTCGCTTCTCCAAGCTGTCCCCCTTTGTTTCATTTGAGAAACACACGAAGCCGTTATTCAAGATGTTCATCAAGGCATTCTATTTGTGTAATGACGTCGAGGCTGCGAGAAAGGTGGTTGGGATCCTCAAGGTGGAGGCGTCCCAGAACGTCATGGCAAAAGAAGTGAGGCAAGCAGTAAGATCGAGGGGGAGGATCAAAGCAGGTCAGAGGAACGCGATTCCGTTAGACGCCACTGTATCTTCAGTTGATTGACGTGTTTGAGATATTTAGTTTGTCTGTGAGCCGCCATGCACTCGGTTGAGTTACTGATTCGCAAAGTCGACTTTGCCGAACTGCGAGTTCCTCGCAGTTCGACACGTGTTGTTGCATGTAAATCTAACAGTTCAAAGGTTGACGTTGAGGACGCTTCGCGCCGAGCTTGAGCCGCACTGGTGGCGTTCTTAACTTGAACTTGAAGCTCACCCACTGACATCAATGGAATGATCCAGAGTGGGTCTTCATGACACCAATGACCCCTAGACCGACATTCCCCTAAGCCCTCAGGCTCGTCATTATCGATTACAACAGCAGGCGGCCCACACTATTCAGAACATATGTGGGCTGATCGAGCCTGATCGATCGTAGTCGCAGCCCCCACGCCGAACACGACAGTCGTCACGCAAGATGCTCGAGAGCGAGAGAACTAGACCATGGATCTTCTACGTTGAAAACGCCGTCGCGCTCTTCTCGAAAGGCGACTCAAGGTCGTCATCTCAACCTTGTGCTAGGTCCGAGGTACCCGCCCCGGCAAAAACGAAGAAGCGATCCACTGAGCGGCCCTTGCCGTCGGGCGCACCGTCGGTGATGCACGTCGATGTCCGCCTGCCGATGCGCCGCCGCCGCAAATCAAGGCGACGTTAAGGCATATCCATATCCAAGTCCCCGCCTCTAGGTGATCCGCCTCCTCTGCCCGTCGAGTCCGCACGCTCGCTCACCGAGGTGATCCTGCTTCTAGGTGCGAGTCAAAAGCGGAGGCGATCTTCTCGGAGAGCGTCGTCGAGGACCGTCGAGCGCGGATCGGCTACGCATTTGACATCAGGCTTCCCCCCGGGCTCGGCGTACATGTGAGGGGCGATGCGCGAGCCACCCCTCCCGACACCGCCAGAACGTTCAAGTTCGCGCGCGGACTCGACGAGCAGTGTAATCCGTGGTGGTCGGGATCCCTAGCTTGTCAGCAATACGTGGGTTGAACGTTGACACCCCCCGCTCACGCCGGAGGAATAGAACGTGCTGTCAGTCAAAAGCGAAGTATGGCCCGCGCTGCCGTCCGAGACGGCCTAGAAAGTCGTCACAAATAATGGTCGGACAGATCACCCGAAAGATCACCCGAAAAAAGGGGCGCACGAACTACCGAAGCATTTTCCTTTCGGGTCCCCGAGATGGACCCCTGGTGTCAAAACATTCATTCGCGCCCGGCAGAATCATGATCATCTGTTAGGCCTTTTGACCGAAAGTGATCTATGCGGTTGGCAACAAACGATTTCAAGCCTCTCACAACTCGCCTGCCAGCCAAAGCAGAGGGCTGATTCCCTTCTAATGTAAAGGCAACTCGAGCCGCTGTGTGATAGTATTCCATGGAAGTCTAAATACGCATAGTTAAGGGAAACAAACAAGGACCGAGTAAGGTCTATCGACCATCGTTACAAGCTTACAACCTCTGGTACACTCGGATCCTCGAGATCCAGCATGGATACTTTATCCCGCAAAGTAACAAGAGGCTCAACCTCCTCCGCTCGGGTACGATCCGAGCCTGAATCTGATAACGTAGGTGAACCGACGGTGGTCGTCTCAGTCTCGCCGTCGGAGGTCGTTGTGCACACGTTCTCCTGTTCAGGCTGGCACGTCTGAGTCGTGCTTTCTATCTTGACGAGCGCCGGTTCCCCTGCCTCCAGTTCCTCCCTTTCTCTCTCCTCCTCTTCCTCGATGCTGTCC
>JBBPTU010000248.1:0-31553 GCA_038094295.1 Tylopilus aff. beelii | reverse complement strand
GAGAGAGTGGCGATGCTGCAGAACGTGCAGAAATGTTCATAGGTGTGTTGGATATATACGGGTTCGAGCACTTTCAGAAGGTGGTTCCTGTCGTTGTATTGTGACGTTCTTAGCTTACCTTGTTGTAGAATTCGTTCGAGCAGTTCAGCATCAACTATGCCAACGAAAAACTGCAACAGGAGGTAGGTGCTGACAAATTTATGTTAGGTGGTTCTAATACTCTTTTGCTTGTAGTTCAACTCGCATGTGTTCAAGTTGGAACAGGAAGAGTACATGAAAGAACAAATTAATTGGACATTCATTGATTTCTCAGACAACCAACCCTGTATCGACGTCATCGAGGGCAGGCTTGGTGTCCTTGCTCTCCTTGACGAGGAGTCTCGTTTGCCATCAGGGAGTGATGCTTCTTTCCTGCAGAAGCTGAACGCGCAACTTTTGAAACCAGCCAATAGCTCTGTCTTCAAAAAGCCTCGTTTCGGCAATTCCGCGTTCACGATTGCGCATTACGCTCTCGATGTTACATACGAGGTTGATGGTTTCCTAGAGAAAAACAGGGATACAGTACCGGATGAGCATATGGTACTGCTGGCAACGACGAAAAATCCTTTCTTGAAGGAAGTTTTGGATGCCGCCCTTGGCTCCGTTAAATCGATGGAAAAATCATCTGGCGATCCTCCTCATCCTGGTTCTCCCTCCCCCTCCGACTCTGGCAGTGGTGGATCCCGCCGATCGTCCATTATACCTGATCCAGGTCGCTCAGCACTGGTAGCATCGTCCTCCGGACCTAAGAAGCCAGGCGCGGCTATTAGGAAACCCACTCAGGGATCGATATTTAAAGCTTCCCTGATCACGTTGATGGACACGCTTAGTATCACAAACGTCCACTATATCCGATGTATCAAACCGAACGACGCCAAGAAACCATGGGAATTTGTACCTTCTCAGGTCTTGGGCCAACTTCGCGCCTGTGGTGTTCTGGAAACCATTCGCATCAGTTGTGCAGGATATCCTTCCCGGTGGACATATGAAGAATTCGCGGAGCGGTAAGTGATACTCTAGACGCTGAGTATCTGACTCACTCTCTTCTCTAGGTATTATATGCTAGTCCCTTCAGCAGATTGGCAACCGTTGATACAAAAGTTAGAACTTAAACACCTCTGCTCTCTGATCTTGGAGAAGACTATTAACGATCCCGACAAGTATCAAAGCGGTCTCACTAAAATCTTTTTCCGCGCGGGTATGCTTGCTGCGCTCGAGTCTTTTAGGTCTGAAAGGTTAAATGCCCTTGTCACTGTCGTCCAAAAGAATATGCGACGGCGAATGGCCGTTAAGAGATACCAGGAGCTGCGTAATGCTACCATAAAAATTCAGACGTGGTGGCGTGGCATCTTGGCAAAGCGGCTTGTGGAGAACATCCGCAGGAACGTCGCTGCGAAGAGGTTACAGACTGGTGTTCGGCATTTTCTGCAGAGGTCCAAGTTCCTTCAAATCCGCCGATCGGTCATTGCTGTACAGAGCCGTAAGTTTACAGCTCGCGACCCAGACTTAGCTAGCTGATCCGTGGTGTATTAGGTATTCGTGGTGTACAGGCACGGCAAGCGCACAGAGATGCAAGGACGTTGCACGCGGCTATCTTATTGCAATCCTTGTCCCGTGGAGTGTAGGCTTCTTACTTTTCTCCTCTTGTTTAATATATTGAGCTCTAATCTACAGACTATGCCGTCGTTCATATCGATCTGACGTCGGGCATGTTGTATACCTACAGTCTTGTGTCAGACGGCGACTTGCTAGGAAGCAACTCAAGGTCCTTAGAGCGGAGGCACGTTCAGTGTCAAAGTTCAAGGAGATTTCCTATCGGCTCGAGAACAAGGTTGTGGAACTCACTCAGACGCTCCAGAAGCGGACAGAGGAGAAAAAAGCCTTGCAAACCCAACTAGAGGAACTCGAGAAGCAGGTTCAACAGTGGAGTTCAAAACACGAGGAAGCCGATGCCAAAGCCAAGTCTCTCCAAACTGCATTGCAGACCGCAGAGGCCGAGTTGTCTCATCGCGGAGAGCTCCTCCAAGCAAAGGCCGACGTTGAAAAACGCCTAGAAGACGCAATCGCCAAAGTGATGGAGAAGGAGGAAGCAATCCAACGGTTGACTAACGAAGTCCTCGCTCAAGCAGCTCAACTCCAATCTCAAGAGAAAGCATTTGCTACTTCGCCAATGAGATCCACCGAGGATGTTTCCGTCATTGCTACTCTCAAAAGCGAAGTTGGCAGTTTGCGCGAACAACTCAACCGCGCCAATGCGTACAACGCTTTGACAAGAGGTACTCGTGAACCACCGACATCTCCAACCTTTATACCTGCTCTCCGCATCCCCGATGCCCCCAACGGTCTCTCCTTGGCGCCTCCCTTCCCTCCCAATCGTCACCAACGAAGACACAGCTCCGCTGGTGTCCTTCAACTCAGCCCCTCTGAACCCCGTAAATCTGCAGACGAACTGATGTTTGACGTTAAGCGAAACCAAGCACTCAGCCAACGAGCGGTGTCTGTCGCATTTGATGGGGAGGAGAATGTTCCCCGAGCACGAAGCAATGGGATGGCCGATCTCCGCAGTTACGATGACCTGGCTGAAGAGAAAATCAGACTCATGCAAGATATTAAACGTATGGACGAAGACGTTCTCATAGGGCTGATTCGGGGTCTTAGGATCCCCGCGCCCAGCACGAACAATCCAGCCGCCGTGAAGGAGATTCTCTTCCCTGCAAACCTCATCAGCCTTGTTACCAACGAGATGTGGAAGTATGGGCTCATTCCCGAAAGCGAGCGCTTCTTGGCCAATGTCATGGAGGCCGTCCAAGCACACGTCATGGTGAGCACTTACTCGTCTCTTTGGTCCTTTCCTGATTCCTCGATAGTCCTTTAATGGAGAGGATGCTATTATCCCAGGCATCTTCTGGCTTTCTAACGTTCACGAGATGCTTTCCTTTATCTGCGTAGCGGAAAGCGACATGCTACAGGGTATTGGTCCAGGAGAAGAAAACGCCGTCCGCGAATTCGACTGGAATGACTACGAACGTCTTGTTACGGTGGTGAAACATGACCTTGGAAGCCTTGAGTACAATATCTACCACACCTGGATGCAGGAGACCAAGAAACGTCTCTCCAAGATGGTCATTCCCGCGCTGATTGAGAGCCAGTCTCTTCCAGGATTCACGACAAGTGATGGAGGTGGTCGGTTGTTCAATCGCATCCTCAACACGAATAGCCAGCCAGCCTTCAGTATGGACGATATCCTGAACCTATTGAACAAAGTCTGGAAGAGTTTGAAAAGTTATTATATGGAGGACTCGGTGATACATCAAGTCCTCACAGAACTGCTCAAGCTAATAGGTGTCACGAGTTTCAACGATCTGTTAATGAGGAGAAACTTTTCTTCCTGGAAGAGGGGTACGCCTAGACCTTGATCTTGGACGATGCAGTACTGATTCGTTTGACAGCCATGCAGATTCAGTACAATATTACGCGAATTGAAGAATGGTGCAAGTCACATGAGATGCCAGAGGGTACACTCCACCTTGAGCATTTAATGCAAGCCATCAAGTTGTTGCAACTGAAAAAGGTCAGTGAATGATTTGAACTCGATGGAAATCTCTAACTCGGCATGACAGGCGACTGCGGCTGATATTGAAATCATCTATGACGTTTGCTGGATGCTCAGTCCTATGCAAATACAAAGGATGTGTACTAACTACTATGTCGCGGAATACGAGGCAGGTCTTCTACTTCCTATCGATCGAGCAGCTTGATCATACTGGCTTTTTGAAGAATCCCATCTCTCCCGAGATCCTTCGAGTTGTTGCTTCTCGAGTGCAAGCTAACGATCGTAATGATCATCTCCTTCTCTCACCCGAGACAGAGGAAGTCGGACCATATGAACCCCCATATCCCCGTGATGTTTCGGGGCTTGAGACATATGTTCCAGCATACCTCAATATGCCTCACCTTCGCCGGTTGGCCGCCCTCGTCGCGTAGTTACGTCGCTCGTTTCACTTACCTCGCCATGACTTCTTCCAGCCACGGATATTGATTGTGCGCTTGCTATCCTCTACAATATGTACTTCTTTCTTCGGATAATATCGAGGTGGTCTCCTGGAACACATGGGGTAAACTTATATGGATGAAGATGATGACGAAAAAAAGAATCAATCTACAGCTACTGAACCAGTCGAGTTACTTGTCTGAACGAGAGTTCGTCAGCACGACTATCGATCCGTCTTCTAGTTGCGCTCCCAACTCCAGATGATTCTGCAGCATACTTGCGGTTTCCGCAGACAATTGCTTCAATTGGAATGTCTGGCGCACGATGTGTCATTAAGTGGTCATATGAGGGGGAAAGCCTACAAAGCCTACACTTGTCATATGGGACAAACCAAAGTGCTGAACAACTAGGTCCAACACCCTGCCAGTGACCGCCGTCTATAGTATGTTAGAGAATGACAGTTTGGTGTGGACTATATCACCTTTCGAAACCAAAGGACAATCTCCTTAGCTGGTCGGCCAGAAATTTCGAGGCGTACGGTGACATGAATACGTTGATCGACAGATAGCATGGAGCCTTTATCCTTGGGGTCCCCTGGGACAGCTTTCTGGCGCAATTTCATAAGGTGAACCTTTTGCAACTGCGCCAGCTTTTGAGGGTCTGAAGAAAAATTCTTGCGCCGAGGAGCGACCACCGGGGTGTAAGAGCTTGGGGCGCTAGTCGTTGGAAACTTTTCGGCGAGGATGGCGCGAGCGGCCTCGAGTTTCACATTATTGTTCCTGACGCCAACGCCAGTACACGAGTGTGACTGCATGTGGCGGTGACTGACTCATGAAACAGTCGGTGATCAGTGATGCGAACAGCCTGAGGGCGCAGGCGAACGCACTCGACGCAGAAAGTAAGGTGACAACTGGGACAACCCTTCGAGTCCACATGATGGGATTCGTCCGCAGAAGTAGAGTCAACCTGAGTCTCGAGTGAAGGCTTGTTACATCCTGAAAATGTACACTTGGGACGCGCCAAGGCTGTAGAAGATGGTTCGTCAGGTGTGCGCTGTTGCGTAGCAGGACAGTTGTGGAGGTCGGGCGAGAGATGAAGTTTACAAAACCACTGCAGACAATTACATTGAATGGGAAGAAAGTCGAGAGCATTGCACGACTGCAAGGTGCAGTGCTTGCCGATAGGATCCAAGTCCATGCTGGTAATTCGTACATCAGAACTGGGGAACTACTGACTCAGTTTGTGAATTATGTAATGCAAATCCCGGACCCGTGTCTCTACTGCGCTGTCCTCCGTCATTGGTCGCAGCCGGGAGTTTCTTAGACAGCCCTGAAAAGGCGGCGGTCGGGCTGACGATAGCGGACCATTCTCGGGCTCGAAACCGCAGCATATCGGACCATCCCCTTATCTAGGGTCCAGGGTCACCCAACGGAGGGGAATCCGACGGACCCCTAAACAGGATCGACGTGGTCGGCTTCACGCGGTCTAGACTGAAGGGCTCAAGGTAGACGAGTCAGACATGTGCAGTTTGTGGAGTGGACACTAATATTCAACCTAGACGAATAATCCACACTTTTTCGAGATAAAAATGAGTAGAAAATGCGATAAGGGATATGGGTGATGGAGCCTGATAATGCGAGAGTGAACGTGCGCGAGGACAAGAAAGCCCTGGAACTCAGTTCTTCCGACGGAATTGAGATCCTAGACCAAGCAGGATATTAGTAATGCAGGCCATAGATGACGGTAGAGGTCCAACCCTCGGACAGTCGTGCCCTCCCACCAGTGGGTTGACATAAAACACTGGCACAAGATCCACACAAAACGACTGATTGCGCATGCGAGAAAACGGTTGTAATCCCAAGACACCCTATAAAATGGGAAACATGGGACTTCAAGACATCTATGGTGGTAAAGAGACCTACCTGAACACTTCACATCCATGAAATACGAGTTAGGAGATTGTACGAGACGCTTCAGCTTGTGCTGTCTGTTTTCATGTTCAGCAGACGGGTGTAAAAGATCAATTGCAAGAGGCTAGCGAAAATCTGTCAGATATGGCGTAGGGAATACGTTGAACATACCATGGTTGCGGGAGGTGGACTTTTCGATGATGATGATGATGATGATTGTGTACGTTGAGATTTGTAGGTTAAGGTTTGTCGGGGCTTGACGAATTTCTGTCTCCGAACGGCATATCCCGAGCCGTGCCGCAGCGATTCATGGTCGCTAATAATAGCAGGACAGTAGCCAAGGGTTGCTGCACTCAAGGTTGTGTCATGAATATCATCGTACGTCCGGTCGTGCTATAATGAAACATCCTAATTTTCGTCCAGGAAACACTCTTCGGCAGGACTGTCACTCCCGCCGAACGGCTCCGTCAACACCAGCGCGCGCTCACGAAGGCTCAGCGAGAGCTCGATCGGGAGCGCTCGAAGCTTGAGCAGAGTGAGAAGAAACTAGTCTTGGACATAAAGAAGAGTGCCAAGGCAGGTCAGATGGTACGTGGTCTCCAGTACTTTGAATAACCTTCCTCAACTATTTCAGTAGAATGCATGTAAAGTCATGGCAAAGGATCTTGTTCGCACACGAAGATACGTTCAGAAATTCTATCAAATGAAGACACAGTTGCAGGCCGTTGGATTAAGGATACAGGCCCTCCGCAGTAATCAACAGATGGCAGAAGCCATGCGGGGAGCAACGAGAGTACGTCCCTTGATCCGCACCGACTTCTTGCAGTATTGGTAACTGGTGTTCGTTGGAAGGCAATGGCCTCTATGAACCGCGGTCTCAATCTTCCAGCCATCCAGAAAATCATGAACGACTTCGAGAAGGAAAGCTCGATGATGGATATGAAGGAAGAGATGATGTCAGAGGCTGTAGACGACGTGATGGATGACGAGCTCGAAGATGAGGAAGAGGAAGGCGACAAGATCTTGAGGCAGGTCCTTGATGAAATCGGCGTCGACCTCTCCCAACAAGTATGATATACCAGCTGGTCCCGTTGGTGCATTTACTGACACAGTGAAATAGCTTACTGATGCACCAACCGGTCTTGCTACCATATCCTCGCCACTTACTGAGAGTCGTAAAGCGGTGGCAATCGGAGAAGCCAGTGGCTCGACTCATGGAGATGACCACCAAGGTGGGGATGTTCCAGCTGCTGACGAAGACTCCCTTCAGGCGCGTTTGGATGCTCTGCGTCGTGGTTAACTCCACTGCTTCTCCCACATCATTTGCCTTTGCGGACTCGAATATGTATGGCTATAGGCGGATCTCTCTTCCTTAATTCTTGCACTGAATCCTATTGAAGTATGATCACTTCGCACGGCCGAGACTTTGTCATGACCCAGGAAAGAGCAAATCATTTTTGCAATTTGCCATCATGTCAGTCAAACAATAGCTGTGATACTGCATGGGACATATCGTCCCGTATGCCTCGATACGCGAACGATATCGTTGGGTTAACTCTAGCATCGATCATAGCAATGTCCAGGCCCTAAACTTTGAGGCTGACAATATCCTTGGCTTCCTGCATACCGAGGGTCCAAGAAATGCCGGATCCGCTATAGAAAGATTCGACATCTTCGTCCTGGTCAAGTACAAGATTAGTAATAGCGTCGCTCGCGGCTTTTGACATAGCTTACACCATCAAGGTTTAACAACGAAGAGATCTGCTGAAGGCGGATAAATTTCTCCCGAATATCACCAAACATCGTTTGAGAGGATAGATTAGATATTATGGAGCGTAGGTCACGGTCAAAGCGTATTGCACCTAGCTAACAATGAGGTCAGTAGAAAACATAAACACTAAGCTAAAAAGTTCGGACATGCCTCAGAGTAACGGAGCGTCAAAACATGCTTTTCCCATGGCCGAAGAATAGCGTCAAGAGTAAGACCAAACAAAACGCGATAATTGTTTTCAGTGCAAGCATCCTGCTCTTCGGTAAGGGTTGGGTATGTAAATATGGTCTAACTGACCTTGTACCCATCAGTCAACGCATCCCACGCCTTCATGAAGCGTTTCCTCACAATGTCTTGGTATTCTGCTGTTGCATACCCATCGTCATCCAAAATATAAGAGACATCTTTGTAGACATCAGGGATCAGAGTTCGTAGCCTTGGTCTCATCAATTGATTGAATAACTGGTCTATACCAGCCTGGCGGAAGATGAGATCCCGACGCTACAAAACCATGAATAAGGGTTACCTTTAAGATTGCCTTGAACCTAGTCGTGGAAGCAATCAAGGTCGCTATGACAGCTTTGACTCGAAGCTGTTCGGTATCAAGGAAAAGTTGTGAGATAGTTGGCTGAAGAGGAAGGTCCTTTGCGAGTCTTTCCATATGCGAAGAAGATACATCAAGATCGTTCAGGAGCACCTTTGGTGAATGAATGAGGGCAGTCTAGTAGAGGACAAGAACTCACAAGAAATGATGATCGGCTTTCTTTTTCAGATTTTTCAGTGCGAACACCTGTGCCAACCCGGTAAACATCATCCAATTTCTTCTTGGTGCCACCCGCGAAATCACGATCTACTATTTCCTTCAGGAGATCAGTGCACCGCTCTAAGATCTTGAGGGAACCCGTCGATAATAGCCGTGTATAAACCGTTTTCAAGATATAGAACACGTCGTCTGGGGTTGTGGTGGTTACGGGGGTTTGAGAGAAGTCAGGACTGGAGAGGTGTTGAGCCTGTGCCTAGTTAGTCATGTTACATTTAACTATGATCTCATAATCAGACCTTGTCAATGGTTGTACGGATATACCATATCTCCATAGGAATATAGCATGAGCTCAACAGGTCTTCAAATTCTCTTTGAGAAGAGGTCGCATCCAACAGTGCTACGGGCTCGATGCGCAACGGAGAAACATCAGTGCTGGAAAATCGAGAAGTATACTGTAAATTCAGGTCGTTGGCGTCCACTTCCTTGTCCACAGATAACTCCTCATCCTATAATTCATCTTTACCGGGAAAAGGAGGCAGACGTTCAGCACGAATACATACCTGTAGTTGTTCGACCAGGAATTTTCGGAACAGATTCCACCGACCGCTCATTCCGGCAATCTCAGATAATGTCTTGTCGATCTCACGGGGATCGACTTCATCCATTTCAAGGACATTTGACAACTGTTTCCGTGGAGCAGAAATAGATATTGGTGTGTTCGAGATGTCCGATAACTGGGACATGTTGAACTTGGGTGAGCATATGAGAAAAAGAGATCTTCACCTTTCTCTTGATTGATCGATCCTCCCGCCAGGCTTCAAGTGTACTCTGCACCACTCTATCACACTCCTCCAACAGCCTTGCAATCACACTGCGCATATTTCCCGTGCCATAATACTTCTCTACGATTGGTTGGTGTTGGTCAATGATCATGGCGACACCTTCAAACAATGCAGTTAGAGCAGTGACATAGTACAACGGGGATGAGGCTGTCGATCCTCTTGCTCAGCAAACCGCAATCAGAGAGCACATAGTCCTACTTTTGACAGATGTGGGTGCCCTCACCCGCACCAGCTCGACGACAAATGCCGCATATGCCTCAAGACCCTCAGCTTCCCAACCTATCACAGGGAACAGTTTGAAATATCGGCTTGTCGCAGCCGCGTCGCGACATCGAGAAGCTTGTTTGAATTGACTGAGGAATACTGACAGGAGCTGTTCCCTCGCAACCTGAAGTGTCTGCGCGGGAGGAAGGTGATTCTCTGCAGTCGGCTGGAGAAGATTCAGGGATTGCATTACGTAGAGTCACAACCAAAAAAGCATACCACCGAGTTTTCAGCGAAGGAGCCAGAAATAACTTCCAGGGGCAGTGACATCGCGCGAGCACAATGTCTAGTGGCCGACTCCCAGTCCTGACTTTCGATGCAAGCCTGTAATTGAGAAAGAGAGGACTTGAAGAGTGTAAGCCCGTGGGATTGCTCGTGCATCTCAAGCATGGAATGACCTTAAGCTCCATTACTTGCCCCACCCGCTCTGCTGACTGGAAGACACGACTCATTTCCTGGTCAAGAGCCCTTACCCGCCCTCCAACGCGATGTGCCGTTGTCGCTGTGGAGGAAACCTTCCTTGCAAGTTCTGAAGACTCGAGACATAAGTCGTCTAGATGAGAAATGAGAACCTCTAGACGGTGAAGTGAATCAACTATAGAGGCACGGTCGGAAAGCAATTCAGCAAGGGAATTGGAAAGTGCTGCTTCCTCGGACTGGTACCACGAGAGACAAGATAGGATTTCGCTCAGGTTCGTGAGTTTTCTTGGGTCGTTTTGAACATATCGTAATGTCTCGCCTTGTAGCGGATCTACCGAGCCATTGGTGATGGCCGCATTCATCTGTGGGGTGTGCGGTGTCATGCGTTATTTACGTACTACAACGTATGGTATTGGACGAGTACATGAAACAAGAGCAAACAGGATTTAATCACTACTTCGGGCTTCCCTACATTCAAGTTGACCACCTAGATCCTTTGAATGCCCGAAGGGATATCTCACGTGTTGACTAATGAAGCAGTCCCGCGAACTGAGGCCACGATCACTGTCCGTGTGATCAAGTCCTTTGAATATCGTACAGAGCGCAACCTCGTCCTCCACAAACTCAATCTTGAAACTACGACCGTTGGTGGCCTCAAAGAGATCGTTCGCCAAGGTGCGCTTATATCAGTGTGGATCTCCATCTAATCTCGCGTCCAACCAGCCATCCAGACTGGACCCACCTGGCGACCTTATCGACATGCTGCTCTAGGTGGGTTCCTTGCCTTGCCTGGAACTGGCACGTTATTTCTTCTTTGTTGACTGCCGAGCTAGATACACTCAAGCTCTATACAAAGGCCCATGGTGCGAAGGTGCAGAAGATGCTTAGTCTTCAGAGAAGATTTCCGATGCATTTATCCCTTCCAGACCATGAATTTGATCATCAATTTGGATCATGATGATTGGATCCTGGGAGAAGACGACAGGACCCTGGCAGAGGTTGGTCTCGGTAAGTGCACGAATCAGTATACTAATTGATCACTCAATTTCTGAATAGAGAACGAAACTGAGGTCAGCTTCTTTGGCCGCCAGGCCTATGAGAGCTTCAAGTGTAACCCAAAGGTAAGATACTTGTTACCCCCAGTACCTGCTCCTTGAACTTTGGCTGTCTCCTAGGTTCACTGGGACACTACCTGATAGTACCACATCTCAGAATCCGAAACCTAATGTGCATTAATTATATCGTGGATGTAACAAAAGATGCGCGTGGATCTATGGAGACACAGTGCCAGGGTACTACTAACGGCAAATATCAAATGACGTGTCCATTAGCCAACTCCAGGAGGACTACTGATTTGCGCATTGTACCCGAGGCTCTCCATCGTGATCCTCATCCATCCCGTCATCTGCCATAGCGGTAGCTCTCGACCGTACATCAGGTTCCTCAAGATCTACCTCTTCGATATGAACATTCTTGGGGAAATGTTGTACGGGAACACGTGGGGGGAGGGCTTTCTCGAGCAAATGAACTATGGAAGGGTCGACAGCATCGGGGAATTTCACCGTGAATTTGACATAGAGATCGCCAGGTTCATGATGCCGTTGAGATGGCATCCCCTGAGACCTGATAACCTTGACCGATTCTATAAAGCTTAAGTCACGAAAGGGAGTATGCAGTACCGCAGCAGCGTACCGTTTTTCACAACTTCCCCGGGTAGGAATCGAATGAGTAGTGCTCGGTCGTCAAGATGTTTGATAGCAACTTCACCGCCAGCAAGTGCGGTGAGGAGGTCGATCTCGAGCTCGGTTACGAGATTGTTTTCTTGCCGCTTGAACCTCTCGTGAGGCTTCTCTTCTATAACAATTACAACATCTCCCGACTGAGCACTTGGTGATTGGTCGCTCTCCCCAGCGAAGGTAATTGTCTGACCACCCTTCATACCCTTGTCTATATGAACTTCTAGGATCTTCTTCTCCGGCAAAACCTTCTTGCCCTTGCAGTTCGAGCAACGATCTTTAGGATTAATGAACTCTCCTGACCCATTACAATCGTCACATGCAGACTGTATTTGTTGGATCATGGGACCCATTTGACGGAGAGTGACCTTGATACCGCGGCCACTACATGAGCTACATGTGCGCACGGCACCGTCTTTGCCACCTTTGCCATTGCATTTTGAACAGAGGGCGTTCCGTGTGAGTGCCAGTTTAGTGGTCTTGCCTCTGTAGAGGTCCTCGAGCGATACCTGGACCCGGTGAACAAGGTCTTTGGTCTTGCGAACACCCTGCGAGCGGGGTCCACCTCCACCAAAAAAGCCTCCACCCCCAAAGAGTTGGCTGAAGAGATCCTGGGAAACGAATATGCATGGAGGCGAGAAGAGAAAAGAAAGACACGACTGACCTGCGGATCCATGCCACCCATGCCACCCTGCTCCGAGAGGCCGGCCTCCCCACGAGCATCATATATACTTCGCTTCTCGGGATCCGCTAAGACCTCATACCTGGTGTGGCGCCTCAGTAGGGAAAGAGTTCGAGGCGGAGGTGCACGCACGCATGTGTGACCTCTTTGAATAACTCGGGGTCGCCACCTTTATCTGGGTGTAGCCGTAGCGCTCTGAGAAGAGGTAAGGAGAAAGAAGGGGACTGTAAAGAAAAGAGACCGACTTCTTTCTGTAGGCTTTTTTGAGGTCACTCTCGGAGGCGTCGGGAGATACCTCGAGTAGGTCGTAATATTTCCTACAACGAAAAAAAAGGATCAGCCGAGGCACACGGCCAAGGGGGACCCGCTGACGTTTCTCTGACCATGGTAGGATGGTGGAACACAGAATGAGGAAAAGGAACGAATGGCGATGCGCCTCTTTAGCTAGGCTTGCAAGATGCTGTACCAGAATGACGTGGAATGTCCTGGAAATTTCTGCATTCCCACTTTTGGAAACATCTAGTGGGTGTACATGGGTACTATACTACACCCAAGTGCTAGTGAATATTGGCCCCAACGTGTTTCCTCATGCGACTCAGCCGCGAGGAGTTCCACTAACGTCTGGATAGACATCGAACCGCCGCTGTGTTGTCACAGGTATTCCCGCTCTCGCGGAATGAAATACTTGAGGATCTTTTTTGAGGAGAAGAACTTGAACATCGGGCAAGTCCTATCCGCCCTTGGGGCAACTCACCAATGTCGAAATGCAGGATATCCTCAAACTCCTGGGCCTCGCCGAGTACTTTCCCACTATCTCATGTCAGTTCCTGGATCGCCGCACCCAACGAAGCACTCACGATGGATCGACTACCATACTATGACCGTACTGCAACGTGCGTATGATCATCGGTCTGACATCACGACTACCGAATAGACCCACCGCTTGATAAGACGCTTTTGGGTCCCGGGCAGGGCTACACATTGAAAAGAAGACTTGGTTGTCAACAGCCCTACATACCGCGCTGTGTCAGCTCAGTCACTTTACATACCTACAGTTACTCACCGAGCTCGTTGGAGTAGCTCCCAGTGGAGAGGGCCTGTTGTCGTATTGAATGCCCCAGGATAGATTAAGATGTGACACCCTATCGGACAGTACTAAGCGTATAACATTCCCAGCTACTTCTGCGTTACGCCAACCTTTGCGTGCAGAAATCATAGCAAGCTCCGGGAAGCGAACATCATAACATATGCCGAGGCCGATGCGCGCGAAATCTAGGATCAATCGTCATAATCATCCTACTCAGAGTTAGCAGTCCTTACCCGTATCGAAGAACGTCGATAAAGAACCGCCGGTCAACGTCTCACTTTCCTACGAAATTAAACGCAAGCTATCATTTGAAAACGTCATACATACCTTGAACTTGATCTTGCCGGGTATATCGATATCAAACAGGTGAACCTTGCGATGAACCGTCACAAGTTTGCCTGACCAGAGTATAACCAACGGATCGAAGGGTGACATATACAGTCATGTCGTACCTTCTGGTGAGAATACGATACAAGTGTTATAGATCTTGCCGTCTGTTGCATCCCTTTCAGGTATCGAACCTGATGGTTGTTGGATCGACTGGTAGAATCACGCAAAGTATTTGGCGCACCTCCAACGAGCCAAATTCGGTTTTCCGACGCTGCCTCTGAGAGAGCCCTGACGCTCTGGCTCTGAGTATTCGGGGTGTCATATTCTTGACCAGGAGTATAGCCGATAGTTTCGGCGTGCACCGGGAAGTGTACATGACCATAAGGGGAGTTGAAGCATTCCTGTTCGGATGACGATGAGGAAATCGAAAAAAATAAGAAGCCTTACCGGCAAAACGACTAGGTCTGGTTTCCCGCTGGAGTTCTTCACTGCTTGATCGATCATGTCCCTAGCATGTTTCAAGTTCGCCAATTTAATGTCGACTGTGGCAGGGTTTTCTGCAGGGGGCGTAGAGCTGCCTAGTTGGATGAGTGCTAGCTTGAACTGCTTGAAGTCTGGGGGATTCGAGGACATCATTCGATAACTCGTGCGGACGGAATGTGATACTAATCTATCCGTAGAAGCGGTGCGCAGCAAAGAGAGCATCCCAGATAGATATGGGACAAGTAGTAAAACCGTCCGCCCATTCCCGGATTCTTCCCAGCACCACCTCGCCGTTTCAAGCGTTCTTAACGTGAGCCTGGACTACATAGTGGTTAGCTCAGTGAAGTTCACTAAACTCGCAGGAAGGTAGTTGGTGGCCATGTCACAGGTTCTAGTAATCTACAACCCTGTCTGTGGCGACTGCACGGCGGAGCAGTTCTTCAACACTCACGTCATTCCTTGCCTGCACGCTGCGAACAGAATCCCTACCGAGGTTGTCCGCACTCGTGCCCCCGGCGATGCAGGGATAGAAACCCTTCGTTTCTTGAATACTCACAAGGGGGACGTCACGATTGTGCTAGGCTCGGGGGATGGCACCCTCCACGAGATAGTGAATCACATTACTTTTGCGACCGACGCGAGCACCCATGAGGATGCTCCTCGCGCCATCCATTTCGCACTTGTTCCATGTGGAACAGCGAATGCTCTCTACGCATCATTGTTCAAGCCTACTCTGCCACAGGACAAGGTCGCTTATCGATTGCGATCCTTAAAGGCGTTTCTAGGCGCTTCAACTTCAAGACCATTGACCCTTTCCCTCACTTCATTCGTCGGTCCTTCCGATTCGCATCCTCCCGTTGCGTCGATTGTCGTCACTTCCACAGCCCTGCACGCGTCCATCCTCAAGGATTCAGAAGCGCTGCGCAAGGAAATGCCTAGCATAGAACGATTTAAAGTCGCAGCGCAGCAGAACATTAAGAAATGGTACGCTAGCTATGTTAAGCTCCTACCTACCCCATCGTCTGGCACTGTGGAGATCTACGATCCGAAGAAAGGCGATTTCATTTCCCCTGGTGACTCCGATGAGAGTCATCCTCCTTTGGACATACGCGGCCCATTCGCCTACTTCTTGTCTACTGTGAATGTAGATCGATTGGAACCTGAGTTCCGCATCAACCCTACGAGGTCGAAGAATCCTCCTGCAGGCCCTTCGATAGATGTGATCATGGTTCGTCCCCGCCGTGATCCGACTTTCACACTGGATACCCCCCAAGCAAGGGAGAGTTTCGCAGAGAAGAACGTTGCAGTCCTCACTACAGCATATCAAAATGGGAACCATATCAACTTGCGTTATTCGGCAAATGGGGATATAACAGAGAGCGGTGATGGTGATACAATTGTCGAATGTTTCCGGTGTGGTGGGTGGGAGTGGACACCAGTCTGTTTTTGTCCTTTGCCATTCACTCGAGTCGGCTGCTAATGCCTGACATCCTCAGGATGAGAACGATCAGGACGCGCATCTGTTCTGCGCAGATGGTACCATCTTTGAAATAGAAAATGGTGGTCGAGCCACTTGTAAGGTTGCAACACGAACAGACACGCTCCCGCTCCCAGGGAATTTCTATGTCTACGCCTAGAGCCGTTATATCATGCCCATCGCGTGGGAACTACAGATATCGGGGTAACAGGGTATACCAGGCGGTTAAACCAAGACCCTCAGAACGGCTGCGCTGGCTTCTTTGTGACATTGCTCAATAGATTGGTTACTATTGATCTGCAGAGAATAAACGCGGTGTTATTCGAGACACATTTAAACTCATACCTTGGCAACATCGCAATGGTTTTCCAAGTACGCTATGACGGGTTCAACCAGTTCCTTGTGGGTCTCTGGATCGTTAACTTTATTCGATCAACGTACGTCACAGAACTTAAATGCTTACGGAAACGCTTCCTAAGACTTTGGATGTTGTCGTCCTCACGGCCGCTAGTTTTGCCTCGTTCTAAGATACGCTGTATCATGACTTCTTCGTCCGCCTCAAAGACCAAAACCTGTGACGGAGCGCAAACCTTTCCAAATCTGAATGAGTAGTCACGGAGTAAAGACGTATGATGCATAGCATACTGTCTGTTCGAACGTCAGTGCTTGATCCATTTTGCGCGGGAAGCCGTCAATGAGGAAACGACCTTTGCCGTCTGTCCACCCGGGACCTGTTTTGACTTGCAGCGCCTCAAGCATAGCGTTCTCCAGAAGCTTGATGGTGACTTCTTGTGGGACGATGTTACCTTCACGGATGCAGGTCTGGATCAGCTCTCCGTATTTAGACCCTTCTCGAATCTGTTCGGCACGCAAGAGATCACCGGCTACGTGGTAATGATATCGATCAGTCTGACCATGGGTCGAACGCGAGATGACTACTTACCGGACAGATGAGCAAAATTGAAATCTTCTACGAGCCTGTTGCACTGGGTTCCTTTGCCTGTGCGGATGTTAGAGATCGCGGGAGGTGTTCGCATCACAAGGGCTAACCGGCGCCGGGTCCCCCAAGCACGTATATGACAGTGACTTTCTTCGAGTCGAGCGTCGGTTGAACGACATCACCTGCAATCGGTGCCATAGGTGGCGTATTCTACTGGCGCTCGTGTTGTCGCGGTGGAACGAGAGGGTGAGGGTGCTGAAGAGGTTGCCTTGAGGCTGGATGGGTTGCTTCTCTGTGCTTCACGACGAGGTAGAACGTTCCAGCAGAAGCGAGCACGAGGCCGAGGAAGAGAATTGGATTAGGGCCTTTGCGAGTCGAAGAAGGCATACAACCAAGTTCGTCGTTGCACAGCCTTTCTGTGCAAGTCCCGTTCCAACCAATTTGAAGCCGCCCCACGGAACTGAGGCTTTGGCACCGATGGACGCGGGTGCCGTCAAAATAGACCATGGTTCAGACGTGTATGTGGTACGGTCATGTTACCACGAGGACGCACAGGACCTATTGGCCTTTGGAGGTGAGCACTCTGTCGAAGTCTATCAGATTGTGAGCGAATCCCTCGCTCTCTCTCTGCATATATCCCTGACTGATACCATAGATCGCAACGACTGTCAAGAGGTTGGCTTCATTCCACATTGGAACCAGAGTGACTGCGTTGGCCTGGTCGCCTCACACACTCTCACCTAGTAGCAGCGACAACTGGATCGTCGAGTTCGTTCGCATGTCGCCCCTTTGGACAAGCTAAGGTTGACAACTGATTTGTAGAATCGCGGCTGCAGGCATAGACTTTGGTTTGCACCTATTGACGAAGTCTGCCTCGGCCAGCGAGTACATATTTCCCTTTGGCGGAGGCCTGAGTGGCCACCACGGTAAAGTAAACGACATGTGCTTTTGTGGCGGACACGACCAAGATAATGCACGCTATGTCGCCTCCGTATCTGGTCAGTATACCTGAGTTTTGAAAGTTGATTCACTAACCGGCCTTAGACGATAGAATGTTAATGGTGTGGGATCTCCAACCGACGCTCAAGATTTCTTCCGGAATTTCTTCTCCAGAAACATCCGGTCTGAACGATCCCTCTCCATCTGATCCCAGACCTCAGCCTACTGCTTATGTCACTGCTTTCCCTCATCCTCTGATAACGGTCAATTCCCACCCTGACAGTAGCAAGGAATTCCTCGTTTCTGACTGCCGCGGTTCCGTCATTCTTACGGATTGGCGTACTGATCCTCTTTCAACTGAACAAGGCAGCTGGAGACACTCCACATTAGTCGAACTAATCGAACCACACGCGCTAAAGGACTCTCTTTTAGGGAAGTCATCGCAGAACACGGGCTTTGCTGCATGGCGTCGTGACAATCCTGATATGTGAGTTTATATTTTTCGAAAGATCACACTCGCAACAGAATATCACATCTCCAGTGTGGGCGCAAGCTATGGGTCGCGTTTTGCCATTTGGGACATGTCAAAATTAAGGGGCGGAAAACCTATCCACACGGGAGTCAGCTTCCAAGATGGAGGGCATACTTTCCGGTATCTTCGGTTCACATTTGCATTACCGCAGTTGTTTACCGTGTAACAGGTGGTGTCCGACAAACCCGGATTATTTTGCAATTGCCGCTCACACCGTCAAAAAGGGTGCAGTTCTCCATGTCCATAACATCGGCTACGTGAACGCACAGCCGAGTATCATTCACATAGCATCCCGCCCACACCGCATCCGAGACTTTGATTTTATGGCACTGCGTGGCCAACCACTGCTCGCTGTCGCATTTGGTCAACGTGTAGTAATTTTTTCTATTGGCGACGAATAAAAGAGTATAGCTGGAATACAAAGCATGTGTCATAACTAGTTGCCCATAACATGACGATATACAGCACGTGGTCGGAACTCTGCAAAGACGAGTGTTGGAAGGGGCACGATGACGGGGTCTAGGTGAAGTTGGCCTGGCCAATTGTTTGTGTGCCGTAGGGATATTGAGTATAGTGGGTGGTCAAAGCATCGCCATAGGCAGCGTCGCACAAGCCATCGTTCATCGTCAACACGTGTTGTTGCTCACCCCCAAATCCGAGATCAAACAACATCGTGCGGTAATAATGGTGATCTGCTGATGTATACGGCGGGCCCATCGGTGGATAAGACACAGGGCCACTCCGTGGTGGGAGAGTATAGACAATCCCGCTCGTGTTCGCTGGATAACTTTCTGGAGGGCTTGCGACAGAATAATTGACATGATGAGGTGCCAAATTCTGGGTGCTATCCTGTGGGGGAGGTGTAGCTTGCGATGGCGATGGCTGCTCCCCTATCATTGCTATTAGCGACAATTGAGCGTTAAGTCAAAGAAATCCATACTCTGAATAGAGGGGTCGAGAGAGTTTTCGTTATGTGATCGATCCTTCGCAGCACCCGGACGCGTACGATGCATATGAAGGAGGTGCCACAGGAAACGAGCATGATATGCTGCAAATGACGAAGTAGGCGAAAAATGGGCAGCTTCATTGTATGCTTCGGCGGTCCTCAGTATAGTTGCATGAATTTCACGCGCTGCGCCCTCGGGTAACTCAGATTGCAAGCCCGGGTTGGCATCTGAACTACGTAGCAACTATCAAGGGGTGAGGGGCAGTTCAGGTAAACAAGAGGGTCGTACCTTCAAAAGAAAGATTGCAGAGTAAGCTGTCATCACTGTCGTGGTTTCCTGGCCATACCTCTGCGAGGAGATGAGGGTTGGCAGGGGAATAGACTAGGATATTATGCACATACCAACACACCAAAGTCCCGGAAATCCTTTGAAGCGATCTGCAGGACGTTGAGTGCATTTTCGAAGCATGCTGATAATGCACGTAGGTGGCTGTTTGTTCGGTTTTCCTGGAATGTCGTCATGACAAGGTAGGAAAGACTTTGGAACAGCTACTCACCGGAGCCGCGTCGGCTTGTACGCCAAAACTATTCAAGAAGAGGCTGGAATATAGACAAAAGAAGCTGAGGAATGAGAAATGAAACGATTCCCCATTCGCTGCAGAAATGATTAGTATATGGAGCCACAGTAGGGACACACTCTCACCTCGCCGCATCTCATGTTCCCACTTCGCTGTCCACTGCGATAGTTTAGCGTTCGCATTTTTGAGTGCCATGTCAATGTTAATCTGACCACTACCACCGTCAACCAGACTCCGGTTAGTGTGTAGCATGTCGGTGGTCTCCGCCTAGATGGTATGTGTTAGCCCGGCGGGATAGAAGTCAGCAATGCACTCACTGCGATTCTTCGTAATTGGACAAATGCAGCAACAATAACATCTTCGCATCGGGTCGGAGAGCCTCCCCGTTCATGCCAGGTGTCCGCGTGTCTTATGAAGTCGTCCTACAATCGAGAAGTGAAATGCTGAAGATTTGCCAACAGTGACGTTAGCTACCTCTGGGAGCATCCAGTGACGCCCGGTTTGCATGCTGAGACTCCGATCATGAACAAATAATACAAGGTAAGTTCTCTCGCGATTCCGTCGCTCAAGTAACTGAAATTCTGTTTCGTTCGCAGGTGGTTTCGCGACATAACGATTTAGCCCAAGTTCTACCGCCATTCGGCATGCCTGTTAGTCATCTTGTCAGCAATTCGAGAGCCATTTCAATCTCATATACGCACATAGCCAATATACATCCATGTGCGCTGGAGGCACGTCAGGGTACTTCGGTGAGCCGGAGATAACTATACGTACGTTGTCATCTTGCTCTCTCCAATATGTTAAGCATGCGAAGGCTTGAACTACTTCGACTCGCTTCCATGCCTCAGAGAATGCACGGATAGCCAATTCATGTGCGAGACGAAGACACTCCTTATAAAGGCTGGGCTCGAAGAATTTACAGCCAGCAGCTATGAGTGTCGTAAACAAAAGGGGACACTTAGAGCGCACATAATTGACTGAGTGCAACTGAGGATCAAACAAATTGATAAATGGATTAAGGCGTAAAAAGATGGCATCGAAGAGCATTTTGGCCTTATCCTCTGATATAAGGCCAGCTGTGATGGGATCTTGAATCCCTGCTGCGGTAGCGGGTCGCGTCAGTTGAAGGCCGTCCAGATCACTTCGAGTAGTCTGGGATGTAATTGTAGGATAGGGAGCCTTGGGTTCCGGATTTAAGATGGTCCGAAAAAAAGAGTTTTCTCTGCGTATAAGCTTTGCAGGAAACTTTTCGTCGCCACGGTCTTCCTCGTCGTCACCGTCAGAGGGCCGACTTCCGGAGGCTGAAATGGGAACGCAGGGAACTAATATAAGTCGAGAATAAATACATGAACGAACATCATTACCTGACGTGCCGTACTGATCTAGTGGTCGAATCATGGTACCGAATTGCGTCTCCATCTGGGGAGATTGGGAATCGACCGCTGGGAACACAGAAGACATTGTTGTCTCGTTCGCTTGCTTGAGCTTTGCGGTGTTTAATCCCTTTTCGAGACGTCGTAGCATCTTGGATGCCTCGGATAATCTAGAAGGAAGGATCAGAATGATCGGGAAAAGATTAGGTCGAAATGATTCCCTCATACTTTGAACCAGGCTTGCGGCCACGACGATGTTTCTCGAAAATGCATCTGGAAAGTCGGAAAACGTAACGACCTTCAAGTGAAACCACATTGTTCCTACATACTCGACGTTTGTTCTCTTGCACCTTTGGCATGGCCTCTGACCATCCTCAGCCCCAACACATTTCATCTAACCAGCAGTGAAATTAGAGAATGCAAACAATAGTTGGAGTGCCTACTTTAGCTGCACGACATACCGTGCATGCCCTAGGATTCCTTACCACAGGGGGTTTAGAGCTGTGTGGACTGCGGATAAGTAAACGGGAGGGCATGATGGTTTACTACGTACATCAATTTTGAAGATGGTATATCTGCAACCTCCGCATGCGCTTCCATTATGTCTAGACCGTCAAACTGTCGCTGGACACGGTTATCAACGTTACGGTGACTCGGCGTCAGTTTATCGACCGGGGAAGGTCGGTTAATTAAGGGTTAAGATGAAGATGAGTCAAAGACCGCCGTCAAAAGTGATTGGGACTCCGGATGCGGCCAGAGGTTCAAGAGAAAAAAATGTGACGTGGGCACCAGCCGGGCAGAGTAACAGAGCGACGTTTGATATCGATGAAGGAGCGAAAGAACGGGGATGAGATGTAGTAGTGGGATTTGTTGCAAATAAAGCCGGGCGGCAAGACGAACATAGGTTGCCGAGCTCGGCAATCATTTGGTTGTCCGACTTCAAACCGCTCATTGCCTAATACAGAAAAGGCGATGCCTTTGGGGTGCCTTGGGAAATTAATTTAGCAAGGCATCTTCACAAAAATATACCACGCATGAATAAGGGATCACTAAGGCGGTACGTCCTCGCGACGATATGGTGCGATTAAGGTGGGCGCAATCACTTCATAGAGACCCTTTCGACCACCTAAGTGTGTCTTAATGGCCGTCGAGCACGGTCGCAGCCCACGAGATGCGTCTTCGAGAGCATTCGCAGACAAATCCACGCATGCATGATAGCTGGCACACCGCATCCCGTAAGAATTGCTGACAAAGTGGCAACATGCCTTCACGTACAGCTTTCTATATATATATCTACATGGAAGTTGTGGACCTGAATGGAACTGCGACACCTCATTGCAACTTGCGAAATCATGCGTAGGTGCTAGAGGAGCGTAGGAATCTTCATCCTCCGATGAAGGCATCGTGACGATGAGAAGTATTAATTTCCAGGATGTCACACTCTGATCCGGAACCAAGATCTCGAGAAGTTTGAGAGGTTACATACCTCCTCACATTGTGGGCCACGGCTCTGAATAGCAGGTAGCCTCAACCACTAGCCGAGGTCCCACCTGATTGATTTAGGTCTCGTAAAATCCCACCCGATGAAGAGTATCACGCATAGTTGTACATGATACCAGGGCAAATCTCCTAGAGTTGGCTTGTGTGAGTCACCGATAACTGGCAATCAGCGCGGCGCACCGGTTTTCAAACCGCCGTTCTCCGGTTATCTCATCCCCAGATTCGGGCACTCCTGTAACTCGAGCATGGCAGATTTCTTGCTGGCGTCCTGGCAGCTTCGTCTGTTAATTCGTGTCGCACTCTCAGGCTGTCATCTTGTAATACGCGCATATACTCAAGTACGCTGGCGGTGGGTGCAAATGCAGAGAGGTTGTATCAGAGCAGCCACATATGTATACTCATTCACTACTCTCGGAGGAAAAACTCCCTCACAAACCCATCACACCGAAAAGCTCCTAACTTGTAACGAAACTCGAAACTTTGTGCTGGAGGTAACTGTTATACATAACCAGCATGTTTGTTTTCTCGGTTATAGATACTTATCCGAGTTTTCAAGCTTCAAGCTTCAAGCACGGCCCCCTCGGTTAAAACCGCGTCCGCCATAACCACCCCTAAGTCCGCCACGGCCGCCGCGGTCACCGCCTCTACTGCCTCTACCGCCTCTACCGCCCCTACTCCCACCTCGTCCAAATCCACGGCCGTTCAATCCTCCCAAACCCCGTGAATTACCCCGAGCGCTGCCACGTCCACGTTCTGGGAACAATTTAGCTGGGTTGGAAAATCTCCAGAAGTCAGCGACATACTTTGGGTTCCTGGATACCGAATCATACATATCAGTTTTCTGTACGTTTTGGACGGTTACGGGACCTTACCTGTTGCTTTAGGCTTAGGAAGAAATCGTTCGATAGGTAGGAGCTTGTCACTTCCGATGTAGACTTTATCTCCTTTCTTGAAACTGGTTGCTACCATGCCTTCACCCATCTTTATTGAGAAGTACACTTCGTTTATCGGACCGAGGATCTCGTCGACTTTGCCTACGACTGATTTGTTTTGGAGGTAGATAGGGGCATTAAAGTACGGCACTTTGTCGGAAATGAGTGAAGCGCAAAGCATCTCATCCTCGACGGCGTGCAAAAATGAACCCATTTCTGCAGAATAGCGTGGATAAGTACTTCACAATCAAAACAGATGTTAGAATATACCCAGTATAGTGTCCGGTGGACCGGCGTCACGCTGGTGGAAGCCACCGCGGCCGCCACCACGGGCTGCAAGAAAAAAATAAGCAAGCACAGAACGCTGTGTAACCTACAAACAAACCACCTCCACGACCATATCCTCGGGCACCTCCTCGGTTCATGTGGTTTCTGGAAAGTGTGCTTATGTAATCGAAATACGCAGCGCTACTAGCATCGGCACTTGCCTCTGAGACGGTGCTCCACGGGTCCAGTTTCACGGTCACTCCGTCATGAGCTTTTTCTTCCGTCGTATTCCGACAACCGATGCCAATTTTTCTGTACAGAGTAGTGCCGAATCCGCTGGCGAGTATACCGCTCTTCTCTCACAGAGTGTTTGGGATGCTCTTTGTTTCTCCGGTGAATCGCGCAGGGCCGTGTCGATCAAATCAAAGCGCCGCTGTTCCACTAGGTTGGCCTCTGACCATATTGGCAATCTAACCTGCTGGGCTACCATTGATCCGACTGTGGGTGCCACTCTACTCAAGCTCAGAATATACCCTCATTATTCATCGTCGTAAAGGTGTCAGAAATTGTCATCCCGCAGGCTTGGCTGGTCAGATATCCAACTGTCTTTCAACATTTCCAGCTAGGTGGTGATGGATCCTTCAAATCCGTCATCATTTCGGCGATAGAGAACATTACCCTCACAGAGGTCGTTCTAACTGCAAAACACGAGGACGCATACCGTGTGGCTTCTATTCATGGATCAGTACTGGAAAATTGGTTCTTTCAATCTGATATCATCATCCGAGATGGTGAGGATGTCTTCGTGCCCATGAGCATATTCTCCGCCTGCGAGTCACCCGTCCAACCACTTTCATACTTGGGATATACTGTCAGCCTCGCATTACCCCACAGGCAAGGTACCGTGCAACAAAGATCGACTCGATTCATAGTCACATCATCTGATGAGCCGAGTGGAACAATACACAAGGCGCGCAACCAAGTTAGCCACGATAACTTAGAAATCAGTGAATCGTTCCTCATGTCTACTGTATCATCTCCACCGGTCTCAGCGGCCGTGTTCAATGTCAAGGTTCTACAGTCACCCATTGATGCCGACTTAGACCAGGTTACTATCTATGTCTCTACTGGCGACCTCCGTCCGCTCGGCGTATTGAACGGTGATTGGGTGAGTTTTATCATTGTTTGTGGTTGTGTTTTTCCAACACGAAGAAAAAAGGTTTTGGCTTCGCCAGTAAACGCCTCCGGGTCTCGTTTAGTGCGTATTGGCGCTCTTGACGAGACCCTCGGTAATTCGTGCGAACGATCTGCCATGTTGTCACCTACACTTCTCCATAACTTATGTCTACGCGACTGCCAACAAATTTTGATTCGCATGCCTCGCCATGGAGTAGGAGAGCCTATTGTTCCAACGGCAAAGATTGTTGAGTTGGCAAGGGTAGCGTCTCCATTCTCTATCCATCATTGCTATGAACCCCAACTCGTTGACGCTTTGCGCGAATACTTTGGCGCGGCAAAACGTCTTGTAAAGGGTGGGGATATTGTTCCGCTACGGATCAACGTCGATCGGTCACTGGATCCTCGTTGCTGCTTGGGTTCAGGCGATTATGCAGGAAGCACCATGCAAAGCCACTCGGATGCACCAGTTTACTTTGTTGTTCGGAAAGTGGATTATGAACCTACCGCTACCTGGGCCCGCGAGCAACCCTCTGGTCTTCACCTTGGCTGCTTCGTCGATTCCAGTATAACGAGGATAGTTCAAGTCGGAGTCGAGCATGTTAGAATTCCGGATATATATGCTTATTACGGACTTGGTTTGGTGTCACCTCCGCCAGTTTGATTTGTCCCGTGCTAAATTATTCTCTTAGGCCACATGGGGGCATCCCTACCAACGGCTTTTGCAATATCGCAGAAAGTTTCTCAGTTGGTGAATGCCATGATACTTGGTGAAGCATCAGGATTGGGTGTACAGCCCACGGTTTTTATCACGGGGTCGAGGGGAGCTGGCAAGTTCTCGGCAGCAACATGCATTGCCCGTCGGCTCCAGATGCATTACTTGGAGGCTAGCAGTCACATGCCTATGTTGAGCATGGCTGACAATAATTCAACAGATCAATTGTTTCAGCATTTTGTCAGATACAGCTGCAAAGACAGAGCTTTTGCTACGAGAACAAGTAGAAAAGGCTATAACATGTTCACCGTGTTTGGTTGTTCTTCGTCATGCTGATGCATTGAGCAAGGTGGCAGTCACCTTAGAGGGGAAAGAAGGTTTTTTAATGTTATCTCTTGGTCCTGTCCTTGTTATTTACTACTTTACATTACAGGATCATCCATTCTACAGACACTGCAACAATATATCAATGATGCAAACAGGGTTCCAGGACAGCAGTGCATCCTCATTAGCTTAGTGGATCAGGGTAAAATACCTGAAAGCATCTCATTCAGCAATGAGATAGAGATCAAGGTAGGGGTTAACTTTGGTATTATCTGTATTCTTTACATTTGGTACCTAGGCACTAAATGAGGAGGAGCGATATTATCTCCTACTTGAGCAAATAAAGGGTCAAGGTGGAATTCTTGCATCTGATATTTCTGTTCCTGTGTTGGCCAAGTTGTCTGCAGCACTGATTGCCTCAGACCTGGCTGATCTTATCAGAAAGTCATGTGTTTGTGCAATTATGAGGTATGTCATATACCATCATGGAGTTTTTACTCTTGATTAATGACATGTAGCTCTAATATCCAGCATTTAATGGCTCAGCCAGTCATATCTATCAAGCAACTTGAGATTGCTTTACTTGCAGCTAGGTCAACATTCACTCAAAACATAGGTGCACCTAGCATTCCTGCAGTCCTTTGGGAAGATATTGGGGGATTGGGTCCAATCAAGGATGAGATTCTTGATACAGTGCAGTTACCACTGGATCATCCTGAATTATTCCAGGAAGGGCTGAAGAAGAGATCAGGTAATTTGAAGGTATTTGTGAAGATATTTCATTGAATTTTGTCCTAGGTCTTTTGCTGTATGGTCCCCCAGGAACAGGAAAAACACTTCTTGCAAAAGCAGTGGCAACTTCTTGTTCCTTGAACTTCTTCTCTGTCAAAGGACCAGAATTACTCAATATGTACATTGGTGAATCAGAGGCCAATGTTCGAAGGATTTTCCAGAAAGCAAGGGATGCTAGTCCTTGTGTCATCTTCTTTGATGAGCTAGATTCAATAGCTCCAAAAAGGGGGAATCAAGGAGATTCTGGTGGTGTTATGGACCGCATTGTAAGTCAGCTTTTAGCTGAGCTTGATGGGATGAATGCAGGAGGCATGGACACATTTGTAATTGGGGCTACCAATCGTCCAGACCTGCTAGATCCTGCACTGTTACGCCCAGGACGGTATGTCTATTGTTTTGATCTGCATCCTTGGTGATTTGTATTGTATAGGTTTGATAAGATGCTTTATCTTGGCATTCCTGATAACCATGAAGCTCAGCTGGATATCCTAAGGGCCTTGACTCGAAAGTTCAATTTGCACTCTGGTCTCAGTCTCTCATCAGTTGCTGCTCAATGTCCCTTCAATTATACTGGTGCAGACTTTTATGCTTTATGTGCTGATGCTCTGCTGCATGCACTTTCAAGCAAAGTTGCTGAGCTTGAAAAGGAAAGAGGTAAGTATATTGGAAACATCTTGTGCATTTAAGTAATTGACTATGTGATTTCAGCTGAGCTAAATGCTCTTTTGAAATATCAGCAGCATCCTATTTCCTCTCAATTCTTTGCAGCTGAAATCAAGTCAGATATGGATTTACAGCTAGTTGTGAGAGCAGAGGACTTTGATATTGCTCTTAAAGAGCTGGTTCCAAGTATAAGCCACTCTGAGCTATCTCACTATGTATCAATTCAAAGGAATTGGCATTATTAAATGTAGCTACAGTATATTTGTTGTAATTAGGGTTTGTTCTCAGACTTGTAAGGGGTAGGACTTGAAAACAATGCTCAAAGGGAATGGTCTTTCTTGTTATTGACTAGGTGAATCCTTTTGCTGCTAAGAATTCAATTGTGAGCAAAAATAATAATCTTATTACATTTTTTTTAAGTTCAAATCTTTTTACATTTGCACTGTTGTTTAATATCTTTGTGTGCCCTGACATATAGTAGCATTTTATTTTTGGACTATTGCTCTAAGCTTTTTCAATGGACTCACTCTGTTCAAAAAGACTCACCACTACTCCAGATTAGCAGCTTTTCATTCAATAGCAAACCAAACCATTTTAGATAGTCAAGGCATTAGTAATTCTAGCAAGCAAGATCAGAATCCAGCCTGGCATACTGTGGCCCAGGTTACCATGGACTATCTCAAACTCACATGTCACAAATTTACTATACATATTTGTTAACTGGTATAGTACTTGCATTTAAGAGTCAAGTTTGGTCTGGTTAGTGGAAAGATCAACTGATTGTTTTCTGTAGCATGTTTGATCTTTGTTAATGTGTAAGCAATAACATAGCTCCAAGAGTAGGAGCAAGATGATGAATGGGGCTTACCAGAGGGTAGTGTAGAAGATGATATGAATGATGAAGTCAATAAGGGTAAGAGTACAGGGATATTGCCTAAATGACCCTATTAATACACAAGTGTGGTCCTAACTCTAGGTACACTTGGAGCAGTGGCACCAGAGCTGGGGTGGCAATAGTTAAGATTAGATAGGGTAAAGACCCTCATGTTGGTGACTTTGATGAATGCTGGGTCATGAAATTGCCAGTACTTCCTGTATTGATCATGGTGTACATGTGTGTTTCTGGTGCAATTTTAGAATGTGAGCCAGTGGCTTGTCCTAGCAGCAGTTTTGCACACATCACATACTGGAATATCCTGGAGATAGGAATCATTTGTTCTCCATTAGCAATGTTTATTGCTTGCAAGGACCTTGTTGAGTCACAATCATAATGTCATCAGGATAAATTCTGACATTCTTTGGGATACATTCCCACAATTCACCAACTATAATGTTGCCATTTCCTGTTGAAAGAGGGTCACTTCCCCTTGTTTTACAGTGGTTTTCATATCTCTGTGGAAAGTAAGTAAAGCAAAAGTTGTACCTCAGAGAGAGCCAAACTAGGACCCCAGGTGCATCTGAGGGGCAAACCAATGAGTAAGCATGCTGAGTTGGTTTTGCACCACTGTCATGGCCAACCCACTGCCCCATCTCATCATCCATTTCAGTGTCAAAGCACACATCCAACTTCTGTGCTATGAAAATTTTAGCATCAAGGATATCTGTGGCATACTGGGCATCAAGAAGTCCCTTGTTTATCAGACTCTCTCTCTACACTTGAAATATGGTACAATAACCAATCCATCTAAGTACTCTCACACTACTGGACACTGCCAACTTCTCAGCTTGACTGATGTTGCTTTCATCTCCATCACTGTTCAGCATCACAGGACCATCTACTTTGATGAGGTATAGTGTGAGCTCTGTGAGAAGTGTCACAGACATGTGATGCTTCCTACACTTCTGTGAACCCTTCAACAACTTCCCATTACTCAGAAAGTTGTTTTATCTTCTGCAGCTGAGCAAAATGAAGAGATACATGCAAAGTACAGTTGAAGGGCCCATTGATGGTCAGTGTTTCTTGAGGTTTCTGAAGGAGCTTATGGTATGTATTTACTATTTTGTACTCATTCTATGGACTCATTTTTGCAAGATGCTATTCACCAACCCTTATCCTGGTCCCTGGAGTGTTGTCATCATGGACAACTGTTGAATCCACCATAGTGAGGAGGTCTGTGCTTTAATCAAAGACATGCACCATGTGTCTCTGAGTCCCTCATAGCCATTCTGTTTTGTATACTAACTATACCCAGTTTATAAGCTCATCTTTCTCCCACCATACTTGTCTGATTACAACCTAATCAAACAAGCATTTTCTGCTGTCAAGGCTTACTTTCAGCATTTCCCAGATGATTTCTCTATGGAAATGATTGCTTGTACATGTCAAAACATCACCCCTGACAAGGCAGAAGGATATTTTAGGGCATCAGGTTACATTATGTAGTGTTATAGTGCTATTGCTGTTGTTATACTAGACCATTTTTTTGGCAAATAAGGATGGCTTGTATTTGCTATAGATGAGACAGGTGTTTGTGAATAGGACAGTAATGACAATGTAGAAAGTATGAGACACATTCTAATTGAAGAAGTCTTTGTTAGTGTCCTCTGCATCCTCAAAGATAATATAACCCTTTGGAACTAGGAGCCAGCCTCCATTGTGATCAGTGGACTTGTATCACAGATCATAGTCCTTGGGTGTATCATCACCACTGTCTGCTATCATTGATGGCATGGTAAAGCAGCAATCACTGCTGCCATGATACTTCTTCTTGTATGCAACTTTCTTTTGCAGTAATGATAAGCTTTGGTTTGTATTACTCTTTCATTTTGCCTCAGGACTATTCCACCAAGCTGTTGCACCATCCTTCAGATGGAGTATATCACCTGTTGGGATTCCAATTGCCACAAGCTTCTGGTCATCAACTCTGCTGAAGATGTCTGGGCCAATGCATTGCTTTGCAAGTTTCTGTTTGTACTTTGTGGCATTCTCAACATAGAGCTCTGATTCAGCATGCTTGAGGAACTGCAAGCACTGGAATGGTGACAAAACTGGACTTGGAGTTGGGTTTCTACCTCCCAGCAAACTGGTGTTTGCTAGTGTCTGGAGAATTAGAGCTGAAGTGAGCACACTGAGATCTGGCACAGGATTCAGTGGAAAAGCAGTCTATGCCTGTGCCTTGCATGCTGGGTGCAAAAATGGTGCCTTATTTGTGAGATCAAAAGACAGGATATTGGGAGGCATCTGCAACATTGCTTGCCCCTCTTCCTATGTATCTATAAATTTGTTTTTGAGACATATATTTGTACTGCATTGTAAGAATCATAAATGACCTGTGTGGGTCAGTAATAGGGGTATGAAGGGAATGATAGGTTTGTCCCTAGGGAGCAGAGGGTAGACACCAAGAAGAGCTCTAGATTACTCACTACCTCTTTGCAGGAAAAATGGATTTGTGACAACTCTGAAACTCCTACTCTTGACAAGCAGGCTCAGAGATAGGTCCAGGAAGACAAATAGGACCAGTTTGGACCAGTTGGAGCACAGGAAACTGGTGGAAGACAACAGAAATGATGAGAAACTGGTCTACTGACCAGAGACAGTGATGGTGAATGCAAGACAGTGGGATTCTATGATAAAAACAACTGTAAATACAAGCTTTTATAGTTCAGGCACACCCAGGACTGTGTAAATGATCCAACCAGACTGGTAGTCTGGTCCTGGTTGATCAAAGAATGACTAGTCAACACAAAACAAAAGTAAGGTATATGAAAATGAAAGGGAATGATGGGAATGCAAACTGGATGACTAACCAGTGACTCCCTGGATGGATGGAGGACAGGAGGGGATCGTTCAGGGGGTCTGGACCATGGGAAATGTTGTAAAAACCCATTCTGAGTTCCCAGGCCCTGCAAGTGCTTGTATGACCTCAAGACACTTGTGGCTTGGAATTTGAGTCAAAATTCTTCCAAGGAGACTAGTTAGAAGAAAATTGAGCCCATCTTTGGCTGCAGAGTTCGAAAACAGGAGTGTGTAACACCTATTTTTACTGCATTTGCATGTCTTCCAACCCAATTCCAGCCACCTTGGAAAATTTTCAGGTCAAATTTCATTGTCTCAATAGCTCTCAATATGGGCAGTCTTGGA
>JBBPTU010000247.1:0-23962 GCA_038094295.1 Tylopilus aff. beelii | reverse complement strand
GCAATGCGATGCTCCGAATACCATCAATATTAATACTACCGGCCGCAAACGGACTTTTGTGATCAAGCACACTGGTCACGCTATTCTCGGTACTACTTCCGATCGTTTCCATGTCCGCAAGTACTGGGAATTATCAGAACCGCACTGGTTGATCTGGTATCGCTCGTGACCTCGATACATCGCCAGGTCCATTGAGGCCGCCAGGGATCTGTTAGTTCTCGTGGGAGAGATATGCAGCGCGATCGTTCTCAGTGCTGACTTCTTAGGAAGAGAAGCCAACGCCAAGATCAAATTGCCTTTCGATCAGGGGTTAATAGCAGGGCTCTTCGAGTCGTCACCTAGTCAACGATCTTCTTGATCGTGCTACATGTACACATGGTACCTTTGCAAGAGTTTACTGAGTCCGAACTTGACATCCAAGCGACGCGTTTGGTTCGCCCTCGAGGCGCTACGTGTCTAGGAGACCATGCTTTCATCGGCGACCGTGAGTAGTTAATAATGACTTGACCCACCAGTGCAGAATAAGGCTGAATGACATTGCCTTTTCTGACCGACAGTGACACCATCAACTGCGGCTGTTCAAATGGTTGGTTTCGAGATGGCTAGTAGGGAGAGGATGGAGGAACACAGCAGAGGCGTCTGCTTGGGCTGGTCCATCTCTCATCGCTGTGTAGTACCATGGTTACCATGAAAAATCGAGTACCATCGATTTATCTTCCCTTCGTCTTATCCTTGGCATTGCAATATATCCTGGGATCGTCTGCGTGTCTTCCCTTCGGAGCTTCTCCGCGAAACCGAGAGTGTACATGGGAACAAGAAACGGTTTAGTTACATACATGGTTTCATTCAAAGAATGACATTGCCTGTAAGCCAACTACCCGCCGGTGCGTAGGATGAACTCTAGAAATGCAATCTTCTGTAGAGGGAACGGCGCGAACAACTGCTAACAATGTAGCCCATGCTACGGGGGCCGATCAAGACCGAAACTCAATCCGTGGTATAAGATGAAAAAAAGAGGTGGGGCTATGCTTAGCCGCCGCATTCAGGGCCCAGGTCTATGAGAAGAAATTCGGAACACACCCCGCAACTGGAACTATTCCCCCTTTATCTGGTAGACCCAATGATGCTCAAGACGGGCCTGGTGTACGTGAAACCGGGGTCATTTTATCTAGTTGTTTGAGGGGGGTCCAGGGTATGAGGACACCTCCAAGCATGGGAAATCGTTTGTTACTCCTTCCGGCGGATACCCGAGTTTCCCTAGCTTCCGAATGTTCTACGGGAAGCCGAAATCGCGCTTAGCCAGGCGACTCGTCAAGCATGCAAAAGTCTATCATTAGCGGAACGCGCCGCAGGAGGGACGATATTCTTGACTTCGCACATCGTACTCGCTCTGCAGTGGAAAAACGGCGCAGACCACGTATCGTCCGATCCCTTGGAGTCCCAGCTTTTCAAGTAAAGAGTACATAGTGACTTTATACGGTGATCAAGCGTTTGTGCCTCAGGGTCAGGCGTTGATGTTGCAGATTGATTAGCACAACATCCAGAATGTGCAATTCAAGACCGGAATGCGATGAACGCCACGGAGGGAGTGATGTGCTTAAAGCATTGATGTACGAGCAGGTATAGGATCCACGGATAGCTTCAAACACGAGGCAGTCCTTCAAAAGAAAGACAGATTCGAGGAAATTGTTTGGAGACGTGTGGAAGACGCGCCTTGTCAAGCCATGGTCTACACCGCAAAGGGCAGTTGACCATCATCTCCATGTGGAACGACGAGTTTCGCGTCATACATAGGTCTCCTCTGCTGCATTCGCACCAACGAATAGAAACAACGTCGACATCGAACGACATCACTCGGAGGTAAGTCTAATGGATGTTCTTTAATATGTAGAGCGATGCCATGATAGAGAATCGCGCCGACGTTCTGTCGTAATAAGCGCGTGTAAATTGCCAAATAGTAATACGACATGCCAGTGATGCTCTTACCGTCACGTGAACTCCCAGAGCACCAGGCGCTTGTGAAGAGTCGGCGAGATAACCAGTTACGATCAGGCCAGGCAGCCACTGCCTTGTACGATAGTGAGTAAAACATACGATAATGCTTGAGGGGTGTAAAAATAACAGTTGTTGCACTTGGAATGCAGTGATGGCAAACGAGAAATGGATGAAAATCGAACAGGTATGGATGAGGGGATGATGGAGTGAGCTGATTTGCGTTGTACATGACCACAACCGAACACCATAATAACAACCAATGAGGGGACTGAAAGTGTGTTGCAGACAGATGGATGAAGAAGATGGTGTGCGAGTGTGCGAAGGGTGGTCTACAGAGTGAAATAGATAACCTGTGGTAATTTGGGCTACAGTTCCTCTGAGACATTGATAGAAAAGTACGGATGTTGCAGGGCTTCTCGCACGGTTATCCGCTGGGCTGGATCAAAGGCAAGTAATCGCCGTACGAGATCCAGAAAGTGTTTGTTGATCTGATCTGTGGGTAGTATAACATCCTAGCAGACAATGGAAAATGAACCAAAGGTGAGGAGAGGGTACGGATAAAGAATTACCACTAGGGACTTGGTTGCGCGAACATCCTTCTTGCTTTGTCGCGAGGCCTTGGGCTTGGGCCAGTCAAGCCTGGAGCCTTCTTTAAAGAACTCGGGTTTTGACCGTGCCCCAGCCCGTGCAAAGCGATCGGGCATCTTTCCCATAACCGCCTCCATCATGGCTAGGTGCTCGAGATTATCGTGCGTCTGGTAAAGTGCGACACCAGTATAAAACTCAACAAGAATGCACCCCAATGAGTATGCATCACACGGGTACGACCACCCTAAGCCTATACAATCAAGCTCGTGTGAGCAGAACAATGAAATTCACAACGAATGCAGCTCACCGAGGATGATTTCCGGCGCACGGTAGTGACGAGTCGAAACAACTGTCGAGTGATACTCTTCCTCGAATGTGGCGGAACCAAAGTCTATGAGGCGGATGTCTGTGGATTGAAGTATCCGTTTCGTCCGCGGAGCATTCCTCTGGGGATGAAATCACTTTCTATCCCGTTTGCACGAAGACGCAACAGTCAATCACCTTCCCAGGAACGGGCACGACGGCAAGCCTGTAGTCGTTGTGCACTAGTAAGATATTTTCCGGTTTCAGATCCGTGTGAATTAAGTGGAGATCATGCAGGACTGGACAGCATACACGGCGTAAGTCACACCCGGGAAGAACCAGGGCAACAACGTACAAGCAACGCTCCCAAGCAATTGCCTGGCAAATGATTGTATGTGGTTGCGGGGGAACGGGGCAAATTCGTTTTCCTTCAAAAAGTCGTACACACACATCCCTAGCAATTCCGATACCAGGCATATATGGTTTCTGTGGTCAAACCAGTGGAGTAGATGTATGCATTTACTGGAAATAATATCAGTGTTCCGCAAATCGCCGCCGAGGAAGCGGACAAACTGGACGTTGGCAGGGTCTCTCTCTTTGAGCTTTTGGAGGACGCGTATCTCGATCTTGCTCGCATCACGATACTTGGGAATAGCACGAATGATCTTGATCGCTACACGGTTCTGTGTTTGAATGTCGACTGCCTCTACCACCTTGCCAAAGGTTCCTTGACCGAGGAGGCGAACCGTGCGATCTGGACGAGTTTTTCAAACGAATTACAGACCAAACGAAGGCGAACTTACAACGATTATAAATAATGTCGTCTGGGACAATAATGTAATGGCCTTCCTTGTCATCACAAGGAACGACGTCGTTGGATGGCTACATTGACGGAGGGTTGGCAACTAAACAGATCGTAGGCAAAGTGTCACGCACGTCTGCTGTGGCAGGCCCGCTGCCGCTGGCCCAGGACTTGGAGGGCACGGCGGCCTGTTGCTGGAGGCCAGTGGTGACCTTCTTGACGATGGTCCCACGGGGTTCGTCCACCTGGTCTCGCTTCCGCTTCTTTGGCGCTGGTGCCACCAGCACTGCCGAGGAAGTGCTGGCGGACATGGCCTGCGCCTCTGCGGCGGCCCGGGCTCTGGTCCTGATTGGAGCAGAGTAGGCCGGGGGCTGATAGGAAGCGGAGAAGGCGTTGGTGTGAGTGGTTGCGGGAGATATGGTGGATGGGGGCGGGGTGTCTTCAATAACGATGACTTCGCGGACCCGGCCCTGGTTGTCGATTTCCTGGACCTCGCTGTAGCTGACGGTGTACTGGTGGGGTCTCTTTCGCTTGCGGGACACGACCGGGGGGGTGGGCATCATGGCGGGATTTGAGCGAGGCTGGGCGAGCGATGGGGGGTGATACTGGTCTAGGAGGACGGGGAGAGGCTGGCGATGGAGGACGGCCTGCATTACTCTGCGGGGAGATGGTGGTAGGGGGGAAAGGGAGGGAAGGGAGGGGAACGAGATTGAAAGCCAGCAAGCCAGCTCGACTCGTCCCTTGAGAACGCAACACACTGGATCGAGTCCGGCTTGTTGTGCCCTGTTTGCCCCAGACACGGACCACGGCGTTTTGCCCGGATCCCGCCAAAAACAATTTCGTCGTGATCCGTGACCAGCGTTCCCCGTTCGCCCGTCACGCGGGACGGTCACGGAAGAGTGGACTCGAGTCGCTGTGCTCGACGACGACGGTCCGCCGCTCATCGCTCCCCCGCGCCCGCCGTCGCCCGCAACGCCCAGCACACCCGCCATGGGTGGCCTCCCCTTCCCCTCCAACCCACCCGTCGCCCCCGAGCCCGCGAGCGAACATGGAACGCCCTCGAGCAACCTCGACGACATTCCGATCGATCCCGCCCTCGCAGGCCTCCCACCCATCGACCCCGCCATCGTTGGCCGCAGAGTGGCGCTCTCAGAGTGTCTTCACCAGGTACGCTTCCTCCGCTGCCCCATCCATCACCCCCAATTGGCCGCAAACGCGTCGCGCGTCCAATTAGCCCTGGACGTGGTTGCCTGGTACCGTGCTCATCAGATCGTCAACAGCCCCATTCCATCGTCGTGCAGCATCGATTTGAGCCCCTCCCGAAGAGGCAGTACTCGCAAGAGCCGTTGCGGTATGACCAGGGGCCTCAAGGTGATCCGTTCGCGCCTCAGCCACCCGCGGCTTATCTGCCGATCCCCGAAACGGACCTTCCACGGGTCACCAGACCCCAAAAACGAAAGAGAAAGCCCCGGCGCGAGGAGGAATGTGGCTTTTGCCAGGGTAACGATTCCAACAACAAGCATGGCGAGCCAGAGGCCATGGTCTCTTGTGGAGAGTGTGGCCGCAGTGGTGCGTCTCGTCACTCGGAATATTACCGAGCGTTCCATCGACTCTTTGTCCCAGGACACCCGAGCTGCATGGAACTGGCCAAGGTTGCCGACGTCGTCCGGTCTTATCCTTGGAAATGTATCGAATGCAAGACCTGCGAGATTTGCCAAGAAAAGGGTGACGACGTGAGACTATCCGTGCAGCTCCTGTGCTATTGTCTGATACCCCGAAAGGCCAGGATATTGTTTTGTGACTTTTGCGATCGAGGTATTTCAAACAGTGTGCCGCGTCGCTCGTCTGTTCACACCTCCCTCGACAGGCTGGCACATGGATTGTCTCCAACCTCCTCTAGATGAAGAACCACCAGGTCAATGGCACTGTCCTCTATGTCCACCGCTTGACGCCTTCCCTCCCAACCCCGATCCCACTCTGGTCCACCACAATGCTACAGCTCCAGACTATCTCGCCGGCAAGTCCGATCCGGGCGGATGGAACAATGACCTACACGGAGCGGACCACGATATGGACATCCAGGTCGACGATTCATCCACGGACAAGTCCACCGATTCGGACTCGGACTCTGACGACACAGTGAGTGCTCCAGTGGCGCCCCGTTCACAGCCAGTCAAGAAGAAGCGGCCCGCTCAACGTGCGACGGATACGCACACCCCGCGTCCCACGAAGCGTATGCGTATCAAGGTGCGCTCTCCTCCCCCGCCGTTAATTGTCCGGTTGCGGCTGCCCCCAAAGGGCAAGGGAAAAGAGCGAGAGGATGATATCGAGCACAATATTTTTGAGGACCTTTTGTCATCTGCAGAGAGGGACACCTCGAAGACGACTATCGAGAACTTTGACAGGACAAGGTTTGAGAAGAGTAGGCTTGCTGCCGAGGTGCGTGGGTGGGGTAGGTACTTTGCGTTGTTGATTGATCGCTTCTCTAGGATAAATTATATCCAACTCCGGCTCCTCCGTCTTCAGCCGCCGAAAACCCAGATACGCCGATAGCCGGTCCGTCTTCGCGACCCCTTCGATCCGCTACTCTCCATCAACTCTCCATACCTCCTCCATTGCCACCAGTGTCCCCCGTTCTATCCACGCCGAGTCTCGTCCCACCCACACCAGCAACCTTCTCTCAAACCCCTAATACGCCAACCGTCCCTGATGGGCAGTCGGCGTTACGTATACGCACCATCCGTTTCGGACCCTATGACATTCATCCTTGGTACGATGCCCCGTTCCCCGAAGAGTATGCAAATATACCGGACGGCCGGCTTTGGATATGCGAGTTTTGCTTGAAGTATATGCGAAGCCGTTTTGCGTTTGGTCGGCACCGAGTAAGCCCTCGCGCGTGTGGAACACACCTTGTGACTGACTTACCACGATAGTTGAAATGCAAAGCTCGTCATCCACCGGGCGATGAAATTTACCGTGACAGTTCAGTCTCGATATTCGAGGTGGATGGACGCAAGAACAAAATATATTGTCAGAACCTTTGCCTCCTGTCGAAAATGTTCCTTGATCATAAATCTCTCTTCTACGATGTTGAACCGTTTCTATTCTACGTGATGACGGAGACCGATGACATTGGTGCTCATTTCGTGGGGTACTTCAGCAAGGAGAAATGCTCACCCAAACAATACAACGTGAGTTGTATTATGACACTTCCGGTGCGACAACGGCAGGGCTGGGGAAATTACCTCATCGATTTCAGTATGTCTGATGTTCTTCAAACGTATCTGTCCATTGACCAAGTACTTGCTCAGGCTACCTATTGTCGAAGAAAGAGCAGCGGGCAGGCTCTCCTGAAAAGCCTCTTTCTGGACTAGGCGCTCTTGGCTACAAGAACTATTGGACACTTGCACTTATGCGTTACCTCAGATCAGCTCCCTTGAAACCAACCCTTGAAGGTCAGCTTATCTTTCGTTCGCTCTTGGGTTGACTCTCCCTCACACCAGGTGCCCCGCGTACCACGAAACAGATATCAGTAGAGCCACATCGATGACTATCGAGGACATCTATACTATCCTCGTGCAGCAAGACATGATTGTGGTGGACACCGCCTTCCTGAATCCAACTCGTCCGTCGCCAGGACAGTCGATTAAATTCCCGCGTGGTCGCAAAAATGGCATTGCGCGGAGGCACTTGCAAAGGCCTAATCCACAAAAACAGACAGATGGCGGAGGGAGCAAGTCGAATACCCCATTTGTCGCTCCTGCACACTATGAAATTTCCTGGGACCAAGACAAGGTTGAAGAATGGCTGGGAGCTTGGGAAAAGAAAGGGTACATGACACTTAAACCCGAAAAGCTGAAGTGGACACCATTTGTGTTGTCTCGTACCAAAGCGGGTGCGGAGGTTCTTCAGACCGAAGCAGACTTAGGTTCCCGAGCCACGATCCAAGTTGGCGTGTCTCAGAGTCCAATAGACGGCGGTACGCCTCCGCTGGCTACCGGTGATCGGGCCAAGTCCTCGGGTTCTAGGCAAAGCTCGACGAACGAACAGAACGAACAAGTGGTGGTTTCTCATGATGCACCCCCAGTATCTGCAGCCAATCTCTTTGATGACCTGCTTCCCGAGAAAATGGTTACTCCAAAGAAGCAACTGAGAAGCAGGCTAAGGGACGCCAGCCCCGACTCCATTGCAATGTCTACTCGGTCAGCTTCTGCACGAGCAGCCCAGGACAGCGACTCTGGACTCAACGGAGAGAGTAGCGATGCATTACCTGTTGGCCCTAGTGATGCCGTGCACGATACTACGCCTATGGCTATCAAACGCCGCCGTGGACGCCCTCCAAGGACTCGGCCACCTGACAAAGTATTCCAGTCCTTCCCGACCGAGCTTGGGCTGATGTTGTCGCCCAAACCAATGTCACCCCGGAAGCGCAGGAAACTCGACTCGCCTGCTCCTGAGGATCTACGTGGATCCATGGATCCTGCCAGCACTGAGGAGCATGGTGGTCATGATCATCAACCGGCAGACTATCACTCCGTTGTCAATGGAGATGGCCATACCACGAGTGGAGCCCGCCAGGGTTCAACACGATGTTCCCTGGATTCTGGTATCGCCGTCGGGATCACGCAAAGGGACAAGGAGCCGGTGCAGAAAGATGATTCTCCGCAACAGGAAAACGCTGACGTGAAATCAGAAGATTTGGGAACCCCCCTCACAGGATTGACCAGTCGGCACAGCGTTCCGAGTGATGACACCGTGGTTGCAGCAGAAGGTGTCAACGGTGTTGTGGTTCACAGCAAGATTTCAGTGGACGGAGAGGACATTTCTCAGTCAAGGAACGCTGGGGATGGAGGTGCCGCAGAAGACGCTGTCGTGTCGCGAGAGGTGGAGGAGTATTCAGACCTGGATGCTGAGGGAGAACCGGACGATGAGATCGAGATATGAACGAGGATATATGTATTCATACGGGTTTCTCTAATTGTTTATGCATCTAGTTACTGATACGATACGAACCGGAGCGCCTCCGTAGTAGTTGTTTGTATTCGAGGCACTGCCCCCAGCAGCACTGCAAACGAGCCACAGCAAGCGCGAGCGGTTCACGTCCGCCGGTTCATCGTGGTTCAACTGTCGGGCATGGACAACTCCCAGTCCCATGGGTAAGTAGCGTTCTCACAACTCGACCTCCTTCACCTGCGTACGACACCGTTACAAGGGCAATGTCTCATCGCATTTTCGACACGCAGTGACCCAGGCATGGCCTTTGGCCACCTACAACGTGATCCCAACGTCAGCAACGTTTCGGTTCGCACTACCCATCCTTCCACATCTCTCGCGTAGCCTCATCGATGGATCCGTTGCAGAGCCTCAATCAAGCGCTCGGTTCTCACCTGACCCCCACGCTCAGTGCGCGGTCCGCTTTTCACGATGGTACATTCCGAATCACGGATTCGCCACCGACTATCCTCGACTCGAACGGCAGCGGCGCACGGCCTACTCAGCCGGTCGCTGGTCCTTCGCGTTCCCCCATACACGAATACACTGTTCCCTTGGCAAACGATAACCCAGCCGCGAATGGGCTGAAGCGCAAGCACACCGATGGCGCTAATCCGATGTCAAACAATCAACAGGGAAAACGACGACGGGATCCCCAGGACGTGACAGAGTTTGATAGCGACTCTGTTCACGGTTCAAAGCATTGGACCGAGGAAGAGAAAACCAAGCTGTTCACTTGGCTCATGGATGCAGGCGAAGACGAGCACTGGAATTCTCTCCGCTCGACCAAGAACTCGTGCTTCCGAGAGGTATGTTATCGGTGGCGTGGCAATAATTCCATGCGTTCATGGCCAGTCGTAGTGTGCTGTGGAAGTGTTTGGGGGAAAGAAGACATATCAAGCTCTCAAGGGTTGCTACGAGCGCAACTTTAATTTGTTCAAGCAGATCTACGCTTTCGAGGCATTTCATGCGTCGTCCGGCAATGGACCACTGAACATGATCATTGAGGGGGATAGGCTACGAGAATACGATCGTCGTCTTCAGCTAGCCCGGAAAGGTGGCTGTGACGTTGGAAACCTCAGCGCAAGAACTATAGACCACTGGCATCGAAGTGGTTGGTACAGTCTATTTTACCGCAGGTGAATCCAATCAATCAACCCACCGATCAACTAAACAGAGTCATTCCCAGATGGAACGGCGACCCAGTAATTGCACGCCCTCCCACCCGACTCAACACGAACGGTGTGCCGGGAACGGTCAACGGCGACGAAGTGGAAGAGGAAGATAATCTATTGGACGTGTCGGATTCCCCGCCCTCTGCACCACTTCAAGCTGCCCGCACCCCGCCTTACTCTCAGCCCACGAATGTCCTACCTTCCACTACCTTGGATCACCTTGGTGTGGAACCAGGACCATCGAGATCTCCTACTAGACCTGCGTTTCAAGGACCGAGGCCTCTCTCACCCGCTTCAGAGCAATCACATGTTCACTTCTCTGTTTCACAGAGTCTGATGACAACATGTCTTCAGCTGCTTCAAGCACAGGCTCAGCATAGCAAGCTCAAAACCGATTACCTGCGGCGACGGGAGGAACGAGAGGAAAAGGAGAGTTCTATGCGTCAGGACCTCGAGCGCCGGCGGTTCGAGAGGGAGCAAGCAGATCGGGAAAGTAACAAAGAGTCGGGAATGAAGCAACGAGCACAGCTTGCGATGGAACTTATGGGTAATCCAATAGTGGATGCGTCCGTGCGGCAGGCTGCGGTGGACTATCTGAAGAAACTCCTAGCGACCGATTGAACTGGTTCGGATTGACGTATGTAATATTGGCTTTGACAGTCGTTCTGTCTTCATGCGGACAGTTATTATATATCTTTTAGCACGTTTGTATTTTGCACCTGGTGTCAATAGTACATTATGTAGCAAGTAATGCCGTTTTGTGAATAGCCTGTGCTCATCGCTCTTCCGTCACCTTTCTGCGTCTACAACGCATGTACGATGCCAATAAGAATTTTGAGGATGAGGATAAGAAATGAGTTTAAGCTCACTTTCCAGATTTGATGGTTCTACATGATCATGCCATCGGAATGGGAGCTGGAGCTCTCTCGCGTCCTAGTCAAACGGCGACGAATGAGTCTACACAGCTTGAATATTAGACACAGCCAGACAGATTCACAAATACGTACTGCTGAAACAGATCCAATGGACTACCGCTTTCCTGTCCTGTAACATTGGTTTCCTCGTCGCCAAGGGTGGTAACCGGTCGTATAGGTATCCAACAACTCAGCGGGCTTATGCCCTCTTCGTAGCTCGCGTGCGAAATGTAGAGCAAGAGTCCGTCCGAGGCCACGTGGACTGGCACAGGTGTGAGTCCACTCTGATCAGTCCCCGAATCGATCGACATTGCGGAATCTGAGGAGCGCGCAAGTTGGAACGGCAAAAAAGTTGGGATATCGACGAGAATCTCTCTTATCGAACGCGCTAGGGGTACGATACAGGAATGTAGCGTGGGGAGGGTTGTGTCTGTGTGATAAGGAATAGGAACAAACGATGTTGGATATTGGAAATTGTAAGAGCTCGGTTGTAGGTTCGAATGCTGGACTTCAGTGGAGCCGTTGAACGAGAAGACAGCGGAAGGGGGTGCAAACTTTGGCAACTCTGCGAGTCGAGTATCCCGCCACCAAAACCTACGATTTGCATGAGTACGGGATAATTGCCATGTTGCAGAGTACCTGAAAGGGGTTTCACAATCCGCGATGTCTTGTCCCTTCCACTTGATGACATCAAGGACGTGCAAGATCCCGTTCGCCCTCCAATTGATGTCAAGGATACAGTCCAATACTGTTAATGGTGGGAGCGAAGACGGGAAGCGAGGAAGCAGCATTTTCCCCAGGAGACGAGACCGGAGAGAGGTATTCGGTGCTACAGATTAATCTAGTCAGCGCATCATTTCGAGTTAAGAATAAAAATTGGTACATATTCCAACGACTCCTGATGTCGACTGGTGCGTGATTGCCAGACATCGCTTCCCCGTTGGTACGGGTGCCACTGCAACCCAGCTTGTTTCAAGATCTGAAGGAAGGCCATCGTCCACTTCGTCAGAGCGATCATTCCAGAGGCTAGGTTCCTCCTTCATCTCCAATAGTTCCGCGTACATGCACTTATTTGCCCACTTGCCAGGTTTCTTCGCCCGCCTTCGCTTGTTTTTGCCACGCTTCTTCTTTGAATGGTTGGCATCATCTACGTTGGGCGCATCGTGTGCACTAGATACGTCCAATGCGGTTGTGAGGGACGCGTAACTTGCTACCCCTTCCCTTATCGCTTGAGGTTCCTCGTCAATGTCCTCGTCCCCCTCGTCGTCGGACACTCCGAGGCTCAAATTCGCGAATGCATCGAGTTGTCTGCATGAATCGATTTTCTGGGCCCTTCGCTACGCATGGCAAGTGGCAGTGTGCCCATGAGAGGTCGGTACGCGAACGGATGGAACGTAGTAGTGGCTTCACACACCCTCCTTTGTTCTTCAAGAGCCTAAAGAGTACGTCCACCCCAGTTAGTTCGGATGAAGGGACTAGACTGGAACTTGATGGCTGACCTTTTCGCGTCGAGCTTCTTGTGATATCAGCTTGTCCGTGAACGTAGTCGGCGGGGCCTTGTATGTTGATCTCCTGTCATTACTGTGTGCGGACATGATTCTATTTGATGAGATAGGCGGATCGTTGATGAACCATCGAATCGTTGATTATGAACCTGGGCCACTGTTTGAACCGTGACTGCCAAACGTACACGAGTCTTACTGACCTGTGAGATGATCTAGTGTGGGTGGCTGATACTTCCTTCCTTTTCCGGTTACTCTACTCTGAAACGGTCTCTTGCTGAACGACGTAGGCCTGCTGATATCCATGGCAGAGGTCCCTCAGCCTATCAGAGCTGAAGCGGCCAAAGTAAGCCTACTGGTGCCAACCTTGCTCTGAGGGCTAAAATGTCAAAGGCCAAGACTAAAGCAAAAGCCAGGTACCTCAAACGTAAAAAGCTTCGGAGAAAGGCACGGAAATCTTCAGCACCTCGAAAGTCCGGCAGTGTTCCGCAAGAAAGTTCAGATTCTGATGAGGAGTACAATGATGATCAGCTTGAGGGGATTGTGATTCAAGATGATGAGGACCATGGCAGCGTTCAAGTTGGCCAAGAGTGTGTGATCGCTGGGGAGCGTCTCCCCCAACCGCTCAGAAAAAAGCAAAAGGTGGTCGAGGAAGTACCAGATACTGACTTCGGGATTCACAGCCCAAGGATACGCGATCCGGAAAGTGACGGAGTTCATACTACCCACAGAGGAAGCGCATCAGGTTCTCTCCCTTTATTTCCTTTGTCCACGGCACCCAGTGCACCACCCAAGTCTGTGCTCGCTGTTCAAGGGATTGACAGGGCCCTTGTACGCGCAGAAATAATTGGAGCTACTGCCGCGACACCTCTCTCAGCTGCTGGACAAGACCCATATGACACCGGTCTCAGCTTGAAGACCCGAACGCGCTTGCTTGATCTTGGTATAAGCGAACTGTTTCCTGGTTAGTGGTTGATCACACGATCTACTCTGTTGAACGCTGATGCTTATAGTATACAGTACAGACCGCTCTTCTACCTTTTCTCATTCACCGTAATCGGTCGCTATATACTCCATATTTTATTCCTCGTGATGTGTGTGTTTCTGCGCCAACGGGAAGTGGAAAAACACTGGCATATGTCCTCCCGATACTTGAGGCGAGTTCCAGTGTTGTCAATGTTGCTGACATTACTGAGGCTCGTAATGGACCAGGTTTTATCGAACCGAATTATCACCAGACTGCGTGCCTTAGTTGTTTTACCCACTAGGGACTTAGTTTTGCAGGTCAGAGAAATGTTCGAGACCGTCGGCAAAGGACACAGTTTAAAAGTTATTCATATCTCACCATATCATGACCATACTTAATTGTCATCTGTAGGTCGGTACCGCAACAGGCCAACACTCATTTACCCATGAACAGGCGCAATTGGTGGGGGAGACTGACTCGGACCTAAAGTCAGTCTCTTTCTGTTGGGTCAATGCTGACTAATCCTCGCTTTTTGCAGTTTACTTGGGGGTTCTAGCAAGGTGGATATTTTGATATGCACTCCAGGCCGGCTAATGGATCATCTCAACGGAACACGTAACTTTACATTGCAACATCTTCGATTCTTGGTATGAGTGCAATGAGGTTATCAGGCATAGCTCCTAAATATAAACGCACAGGTCATTGATGAAGCCGACCGCTTACTCTCTCAATCATTCCAAGACTGGTTGGCTCAAGCCCTCAACGCTATTTATCCGAGATCCTCGGAAATTAACTTTCAATCAAATAAATCCCTGTCTGAAGATACATATCTCCAACAAAACTCCGATTCTCTTGCACCGGCCTGCTTAGATTTCGGGCATCGCGGTTATTGTCGGGCTGATGTTAACGAGCGAAGGGAATCTTCATGTCAAAAACTCTTGTTCTCTGCCACACTCACTCAAGATCCTGGTAAGCTTGCTGCTGTTGGCCTACGGGATCCGAAATATTTCGCCGTTCGGAGTCAAATTGAGAGTGTATCAGAGAACACACTATCCCACCTTGTTTCCGAACGATTTGCCATGCCCATCACCTTAACAGTGAGACGCGATCCTGCTAAATCCATTTTTCGATTAATCTGTGTGACTTAGGAGCGTATGATTATTTGCGACACATCTCAAAAGCCGCTGGTGTTACTTCATCTCCTCTACAACCTCAATATTCGCAATGCCTTGATCTTCACCAAATCATCTGAATCCACAAACCGCCTTGTCTCCCTACTCGAATGCTTTGAAGAGTTGAGAACGATGGAATGTGCTCGCATTTCGGTTCGGGCGTATTCGAGTGACCTTACCGCGGTGGAACGAAAAACAATTCTGGAGGGATTCAAAGCACAGGAAGTAGACGTGTAAGCTCTCTGTGACTAGCAGCATGATAACAATCTCACTTCATTCACGTAGCCTTGTCTGTTCTGACCTAATTTCGAGAGGAATTGACATCAGTCACGTCACTCATGTCGTAAGCTACGATACACCAGTCGATATGAGGAAATACGTTCACCGCGCCGGACGAACTGCTCGGGCTGGACGGGATGGCGATGCGTGGACATTAGTAGAAGAGCAGGAGGTAGGTGCCAAACAGAGCATCTAGAGGACCATAAGAGACCTTTGACAGGCACGATACTTCAAAGCAATGCTAAAAGAGCATGATCATCTACACAGCATGAAGAGAATGAGAGTAACTCAGAGTGAGATTCAGCCCCTTTTACAAAACTATCGGGTAAGGTCCAGAGTCATGGAAGACCTGTATTGACGATTGTTCCTACAGGCGGCATTATCCAAAGTAAAAGACACATATAGCCGGTAGATTGGTAATACGACGAAGTTACACGCGTTCGTATGAATCGTATCTATAATATCGGGTTGGCCGTAGTCGTTTTACGATAACGATATTACGGAGGTAAGTAGTTGATTGATTCCGTCCGAGAATGAGGTCAACCGTGGGTGCCAATATTATTGCCATGAGATATCCCAGGACACTATTCTGGGCCTTGATACTAATTAAACGACAATGTTTTCGTGAATCAGATTCACGCCGAGGTGGCAGCGCAGACAGCCTGAGGTAAGACAATTTGGGTCGGGGTCTAATTATAGCTAGGACTACTAAGCGAACCTCCGTAAGTCTAAATTTGCCGCGCTGCGTGCGTGGACTGGGTTTGTCAACTTCGGGCATGGGGTATATGATGGCTGACTTAGTGAGTTTCTTCTTCCGGTGTCGTCCGTTGCCATGTCTCGCCCAGAGTCCAAGCTGGAGACTATCACCATTGCAGAGAAGCTGGTTGACCAGCCAAAGTCGGGTCCACTTCGGCTCTCGAGGCGAGCGCCCATGTTTCGCCGGTACCATCCATTGCCAGTTTTCCGTCGCCGAACTAACCTTGAATCACTATTCTCTACTAGTTTCTTTTTCAGCAAGAATTCAGACCCTCCCCCCCCGAAAGGTTCTATCCACGACGCGGTTCTCACACCGGAAGCATCAGCGGGTTTCTTCAGTCAACTCTGGTTCAATTGGGTAACCCCCCTATTATCACTTGGCTATGCTCGACCGCTCGAAGCACCGGACTTGTACAAACTCCCCGACGAGCACTCCTCGATTCGAGTGAGCAATGCTATTCTCGCATCCTTTGAACGCCGGCGCAAAGAGGCAGCACTATTCAATGAACGACTAGCAGACGGTCGGGTCAGCCCAGGTCTCAGGTCCCTATGGTGGTTAGCTTGTGGTGGCCACCGAGGAAGGGAGAAAGTTTGGAGGGAGAAGGATGGAAAACGCAAGGCTAGCCTCATCCTTGCCATGAATGATAGTGTGAAATGGCGCTTTTGGTCCGCTGGAATTCTGAAGATCATCGGCGACACTGCACAAGTTACCTCACCTCTCGTGGTAAAGGTGCGAATTCTCCTTTGCGCTCTATACAAACATTTATCGTTAGCGCAGGCGATTATCACCTTTGCCACTGAATCCTACGTTGGGCATATCACTGGTGCACACACACCTCCTATCGGAAGAGGTATCGGACTCTGTTTCGCTCTCTTCGCTCTCCAGATCATTGCATCATGGTCCACCCAGCATTTCTTTTATCGCAGTATGGTCTGCGGTGTCCTCTTGCGCGGCGGTCTCATTACTGCAATTTACTCGCGGGCTCTTTCGTTGTCTCCCCGTTCCCGTGTACAGATATCAAATGGCAGGCTAGTAAATCATATATCCACTGACGTATCTCGCATCGACTTCTGTGCTGGTTATTTCCACCTGTCTTGGACTGCACCCATCCAACTCATCATTTGTCTCATCCTACTCCTCATCAATCTTGGTCCGAGCGCGTTAGCGGGTTTTGGACTTCTTGTTGTTGCAACACCAATAAATACAATGGTGATGAAGCGTCTCTTCTCCATGAGGATGAAGAGCATGGCCTGGACCGACAAACGTTCCAAGCTGCTCCAGGAGATGCTGAGTGGCATGAGAGTAATCAAATTCTTCTCATGGGAGGTCCCATTTTTGAAGCGAATTTCCGAGTATCGCAGGTTTGAAATGGCGTAGGTCACATCCCATTCCCTTCTTCGCCTTTCTTATTTCCCCAATTTTTCGCAGCTACATACGAACCTTACTGATTCTGCGTGCTGGCTTGACTGCATTCGCTATTTCCCTCCCAACGTTAGCTGCGGTAATTGCATTTATCACCTACTCGTTGACGGGTCATCCACTGTCTGCTGCGAATGTTTTCTCGTCTCTTACCCTGTTCCAACTTATCAGGATTCCCCTCATGCTCCTTCGTGTGTATTCTCCTGTCGTTTATATGATTCAAATCTGACTGATGCTATTGTATAGCTATGTCACTCGGTTCCATTGCAGACGCTGTCACTGCTTGCAAGCGCCTTTACGAAGTTTTTGAGGCTGAAACATCTGATGGGACGCTGGTGATTGACCATGATTTAGATGTGGCGATTAGGATAGCTGGCGCGGACTTTACCTGGGATAGCCCTCCACCAAAACCCGAGGATTCCAGGACAACTAGTAACAAGGGAGGCACGCACAATATAAAGGGAAAATCTAAGTCAATAACGCCACCAACGAATCGACCTATCGATGAGGCCAATATCTTCAAGCTCAGGACCATAAATATGGAGATCCCTCGTGGCAAGTTTGTTGCTATCGTTGGAGCTATTGGGGAGGGTAAAACCTCACTGCTTCAGGGCATCATTGGCGAGATGAGACGGACTTCGGGTACTGTTGAATTCGGTGGTTCGGTTGCTTACTGTGCTCAGACCGCCTGGATCCAAGTATGATTTATTCAGGCTGCTACGCGGAGAACTAACACCCCGGTCTAGAACGCCACGGTCCGGGAAAACATATGTTTTGGACGGCCATTCGAGGAGGCAAGATACTGGAAGGCCGTCCGTGATTCTTGTCTGGAACCGGATTTGCAGATGTTGCCGAACTACGACTTGACCGAAGTCGGTGAAAAGGGCATCTCTCTCTCTGGTGGTCAGAAGCAACGGATCAACATATGCCGGGCTATATACTGCGACGCAGATATCATGATATTTGATGTCTGTCCGCTTTCTTTTAAACAATCGTAGTATCTATGTTTTGACCACACATTCCCAGGATCCCCTCTCTGCGCTTGATGCTCATGTCGGAAAGGCTGTGTTCTCCAATGTTCTCAAAAGCGGTACAGCAGGCAAAACACGGATTCTTGTGACGCATGCACTACACTTCCTTCCTGAAGTTGATTACATATACACACTGGTAGATGGTGCGATTGCTGAACGTGGCACCTTCGATGAATTGATGACTAGCAATGGCGCGTTCTGCAAGTTCGTAGAAGAATTCGGTTCACAACAATATGGTAATACCGGGAATGCCGGAGAAAACGTTAATTTGGTTCGCAATGATAAAGAAGAGCAAGAAGAGCACATTATAGCCATCAAGGGCCGAGGAATGATGCAAGAAGAAGAGCGGAATACAGGCGCCATCCCATTCAAAACCTATCGCGAGTATCTGTCAGCTGGAAATGGCATGCTTTTGGTACCGACTCTATTTTTATTCCTGGCCCTGACACAAGTCTCGAACGTCATGTCGTCGTATTGGTGGGCGCTCGTTATTATTGGTTTCGTATAGGTCCTCATATCCTACTGTTAGGCTTGTCTATTGGGAGGAAAGGAAATGGAATTATCCACAAGGCTTCTACGTGTGTTACTTACTTTGTCTTGATGTTAGTATCTCTCAAGCAAATCGCAGATGGGCATTTATGCTGCTCTCGGTGTTTCGCAATCGTTGACCATGTTCTTCGTGGGGGCCGCCTTCGCGATACTGACCTATTATGCCTCACAAGAGTTGCACGAGGTGTGCTGTCTGTCGTCTGAAAAATACCCATGATTAACCTGGTCAGAGAGCCATCAACCGTGTCTTCCACGCCCCTATGCATTTCTTTGAGACAACCGTGAGCTGAGCTTGTTATGTCACCAGTCGCATTAATCTTATATCCATGATAGCCTCTTGGACGCATTATGAACCGCTTTGCTAAAGGTATATCCACAGAACTTCGATTCCCCTCTGCTGAGCTATTTTATAGATATTGATACTGTTGACAACGTAGTAGGCGAATCATTACGTATGCTGAGCGCAACCATCGCCAGCATTATTGGTGCTATCATTCTGATATCCATCGTCCTGCCCTGGTTTTTGTTGGTCATATTCTTCATCATGATTTGTTATTTCTATGCAGCATTCTTCTATCGAGCAAGCGCAAGAGAACTGAAGGTGCGTTCTTGATCTCTTTCTTTCACGGAGGCTTAATTTGATTGTAGAGGCTCGGTACGCACACACTTACGCCCAGATCATTGGCTTGTACAGCTGACCGTTGATATTAGATGCCATCTTACGCGGATCTTTATATGCTCACTTCTCCGAGTCACTTTCGGGCATGACAACCATCTCTGCGTATGGTGAGAGGGATCGGTTCAAGAAAGAGAACATTGAACTCGTCGATGTGGAGAATCGGTGAGTTAGAAGAAGCAAAGCGTAAATCATCGCAGACTCTGATGAATTATCAGGGCGTATTGGTTGACCGTAACAAATCAGGTGAAGCCGGCTGCTTGTGTTACTAATTCTACTGACCCATTTGAATAGCGCTGGCTTGGTATGCGCTTGGATTTCCTCGGGGCAATCCTCACATTTGTGGTAGCCATTTTGACTGTTGCCACTCGCTTTAGTATTTCATCGGGACAGACCGGTGTGGTCCTGTCATATATTTTGATGGTGCAACAGGTAGGTGCACACAGACAATGATCAGGCTCAAGGGGCTAATACTCCGGACGAGTCTTTCGGATGGATGGTTCGTCAAGTTGCAGAGGTGGAGAATGATATGAACGCTGTGGAACGAATCATTTACTATGCCAATGAAGTCGAACAAGAGGCACCACATCAGGTAAAGGATAGTGTAACTCCTCCTACTTGGCCCTCCGAAGGCCAGATTGTCATGCAAGATGTTTTCATGAAGTACAGACCAGAGTTACCACATGTGCTCAAAGGTTTGAGCCTGAGCATCGCATCTGGAGAAAAGATTGGTATCGTTGGCAGGTGCCGGCGATTCCCTTGCACTGTGACTCTTTGTTGACAATGCGCATAGAACTGGAGCTGGGAAATCCTCAATTATGACGGCCCTATATCGACTCGTAGAGCTCTCCTCAGGAAGCATTCATATTGATGGTGTCGATATCTCGAAAGTTGGGCTGGAACAACTCAGGAAGGGACTAGCGATTATTCCTCAAGACGCCGTAAGTCGCTCTCCATTAGCCCAAGATACGACATTAACCAGCCTTGTATTCCATTTTAGTTTCTATGTAAGGTCGTTTAAATCCTTGACCCCGTTGCTTTGCTAATAGGCTCTTCAGTCTCTGGTACCCTCAGGTCTAACCTTGACCCGTTCGATTTATATGATGATGCCCGTCTCTGGGATGCTCTAAAGCGAGCGCACCTCGTTGATACAGATGAGGCACAGGCCCCGTCGTCTCAAAAAACTACCCAAGGTGATGCTCAGATAATCGGCGGCCGTTTCGACCTAGATACACCAATTGCTAGTGAAGGCAGCAATCTCTCAGCCGGTCAGGTGAAGATCTCACCTATACCCTGTTCCCTTCCAGAAGCTGATAGCTGTCTAGCGATCACTGGTATCGTTGGCACGAGCTTTAGTCCATGAGACAAAGATACTCATCCTTGATGAGGCCACAGGTATCACATTACCAGCTTCCGGCCTGACGTGCTAGCTCACACCCATGCAGCATCCGTGGATTATGAAACCGATGGAAAGATTCAAAATACCATTGCGACAGAATTCAAAGATCGCACGATTCTTTGTATTGCTCGTAAGTATCAATTCAACGGGCTGACACTTTTACCCCTATTGACCGTCGTACAGACCGTTTGCGCACAATCATATCTTATAACCGTATCTGTGTTCTCGACGCCGGTACAATTGCTGTGTGTATTCATCATTGGCTTTGTATGCGGCGCTCGTTGAAAAGGAGTGATAAACTTTTAGGAATTCGATACTCCAGCGAACTTGTTCAACATTCCAGACGGAATATTTCGCGGAATGTGCGATAGGTCTTCTATTTCATTTGAAGATATCATGTCTGCATCGAGTTAATCACGGTTCCGGCCCGGGCATGAGGAGAGCGCGTAAACCGCTTCTGTAAGTTCCAGGGGCATGCGTTTTCGATGATCATTGCAGCACTTTATGGCATAATATAGACTCGCTCATGTGACTTGTAGTATAAGGGTAGTTGATCAGTTAGGTTAGGGAGTTGTTTGCCACTTAGACCTGTTTACGCCACGATCTTAGGCGTGAACGTGAACCCGCAGTAGCGCCACTCATCACTGGCAGTACCACTCGCAGTGATCAATCAAGTCCGCAGTAACTTTGATCACTAACATAGCTTTACCGCATTGATTAGGCTGCTGTGGGTCTGCGACTCGACTGAACCGACCAACGGCGCCCCCAGGCCAAGATTATGTCCCAGCAACTTAAGGAAATCGGCACTCTCGTCGTCGTCGTGCTGAAGGCCCAGCACCTTCACCAACCATCGTTTTACAAACAAAGTCCCTATGTGCAAGTGTCCCTTTCTGGTCAGAAGAGACGAACCAAAGTCGACTCGAAAGGTGGCCAGCATCCAGTATGGGACGATGAACTTCGGTTCCCAGTCCTTGCAGATGTAGGGAAAGACAATGTGAACAGGACCCTGGAGGTCTCCTGTTATAAAGATGAACAGCGAGGAGACGATGTATTTCTGGGAAAAGGGACGGTGAACGTCGAAGAAACGCTCAAAACGGGCGAGTTTGACGGTACGCAGCAACCTCTTGCGTCAATAATGGTCTGTTGCAACTGACGAGGCTTGCCTCAGACTGGGTCCCTCTTGAGACCTCCGCAGGTGCTAGGGGAGAAGTCTATCTTGAGATGACTTTCTATGCAAATTCTCCTCCGCCTTTGACGCGTCGTCCTTCAAAGCTTAATCCATCCGATCGGCTTACCCGTCCTGCTGCATATTCCGCACAAGGTCGGCAACCAAGTTCGACGTCCACCTCACCTTCGCCGCAACGCAGAACTCTCCCTACAGAGATAAAGCCAAGCCAACCGCCTCCCGCCGGAATGAACCAGATACCATCGTCATTGATCCCCGCACGGGGTGCCAAGAGCCAGACATCCGGGCAAACACCACTTAATGGAAGTACAACTTCTGTGGTCACTGTAAAGCACAAGAACGACTCACTTCCCCCACTTCCATCCAACGATAACCAGCTTGATGTCGTTTCCGGAAAGAGCTCGGGACTCCCGGCTGCCCTTCATCCAGGAGGCGGCAGCGGGCCGAGGTCCGTACCACCACCAAATCGGACGCGGGGAACAAGTACAGGTCGTCCATCCCCCGAGATACTTCCTGAACCGCTTCATAGAAGGACGCTAAGCGATACGCCCGTTGTGGCACCTTTTTCCCAATTACAGGCTCCGGTGCAGACTCACATGATAGGGCCGAGGGTTAGTTCTGCTCCCTCTATCGTTATAGAGGAGCATATTGAAGATCCTCCTGGTCTACCATTTCCCGTTCCGCTCCCTCCTCCACAGGGGTTGATTCAACAACACCAATCACGGAGTAATCGTGCAGCAGGGAATTACGATACTTTCTCGTACGGTCCTCCTGAGCAGTCACACATGCAATCACACCCGCAAAGTTACATGCACGTTCCAACTCAGGGCTATCCGCAAACATTTTCTCGATCTTCACCCGCACCACTTGGACAACCTCAGCAAGCTTACGACGCATCGTCTGCCATCACCTCACCTCAATCCCTCCCACGGCACTACACCCAATATCCGGGGACTACAACACTACAAGCGCTCTCACCTCAAGCGTATCCTCCACTCCCACAACAAGTACCGTACCCAACGCAAACACAACAGCACCCTCTTTTTCACCAGCAATCCCATCCACCACATCGGCAAGAGCAATACTTACCCTCGCCCGAGCAGCAACAGTACCATCCCCAACACCTTCCCTATGCTCAGCGTCTGTATCCTCCCAATGTTTCACAACCGCACCAACAGAGTGGTACACCGCTACAACAACAACCATACTCCAACGTCGTGAGTCTCATGTTCTGTTGCCTTATCAACGACTCAGCTTTACTTGTCCCTAGTCTCAACAGCCCCCGCAATCACACTTCGCCATCCCCCCTCCACCACCACCAACATTACAGTCACAAACTCCTCGACCATATGCCCCTCAACCAACTCCCCAACTGCAGTCGTACTTCTCGCCGCCGCCGCCGCCACCGCCAATCCAGTTGCATGATCAAGGTGTAAGGAACCCGCCGCTCCCAACACCGAGTCAGGGACAAATTCCTCCGCCCACATCTTCGATGCAAAGTATCACGCCCGTCTCTCCACTGACTCAATCACCGACCGCTACATCGATACCTCTTCCGTTAGCACCCAACAACGCATCGACTTCTAGCATAGAGGAGGCCATCCAACAGAGGCAAGCGGAAGAAGGGGTCAGTGAAGACAAATCTATTGCAGAAGCAGTGATTGCAGTGGAACAGGAGGTGAGGTGGACTCCTCAGGATACGGCAACAAACATAAGTGAAGAGCAAAACGTGGTCGTCGAAGATGAAAGACTGCTGGGACAACCTAAGGATACCGAGGAGCAAATATCACAGGAAGAAGACAAAAGTAGGCAGCAGATAGAGGGCATCCTTCTACAGCAGGGTGAAGAAGAGTTACAGAAAAAAGGGGAGTCGGAGACACGAGAGGAACAAATGCGACAGGAATTGGAGCACCAGAGACAGGAGGAGGAACGTAAAAACCGAGAGGAAGAGGACGGGAGGCGGGAGGAAGAACGTAGGGAAATGGAAGCAGAAGAGCGCAGAAGAGAGGAGGAACTTAAGAAGATGGAGGAGGAACGCAGAAAGAGGGAGGAAGAACGCAGAAGGCGAGAACAGGAACTCAAGAAAAGGGACGAAGAGGAGCGCCAAAGAAGGGAAGAAGAACGCAAGAAACGAGAGGAAGAAGTGCGTAGGAGGGAGGAAGAAGCGCGCAGAAAAAGGGAAGAACTCAGGCGAGAGGAAGAGCGTAGGAGGAAAGAGGAGGAAGAGCGTGCAAAGAGAGAAGAGGAGCGTAGGAG
>JBBPTU010000246.1:0-31674 GCA_038094295.1 Tylopilus aff. beelii | reverse complement strand
GTGCTGAGTCGCGCTTTATGTTTGTTTTGTCGCCAACGAAAAAAAATCAATCTCAGCAGCGGCAACAGATTATCGCGCTCGTGCAGATTACAAAACGAGTCAAAGTCTATCGAGTGCTATTGTCCGTCGTGTAAATTAGGGAAAAAAAGGTCCAGCTTCCTCGACTAGTTTTCTGACGCATCCTCATGCCAGAGTCCACATCCCGCTAACAATTCCGGTCACGACGAGTACAACAACGCCGGCCCCGAAAGCATTAGGGTTGAGGGTAGCTGCACCACTCTTGCCAGAGCCCGATCCGCTGGAACCACTGGAGCTCCCCGGAGGAAGTGTGGGGACGGCGGTACTCGTGGCGCTAGCCAAGCAGGATGAAGCCACCGAGTTGGCTGCACTGGTGCCCGTTGGTGCATGGGAATTGACGGTGCCATTCCCACCAAAGCTACAAGCCGTGGGGTTGTTGTTGTTCATAGCGTAATACTGGTTCATCACCCAGGACAACATGACAGCTACCCAAAAGTCACCTTAGTAGTTCGACTGAGGACATAAGAAAGCGACACGCACTTGGATCACACGAGGATGCAATCCCATATGTGCCAGTCGAACCATTCGCCGAGATAGCATTGCAGTTGCCACCTGTCTGACCGAGCTGACTGCAACCATAATTAAGTAGCGAACCAACAATCGCGCTATAGTTTGAGGTGGACGGTGTGAATTGGCATCCTAGGTTTTTCTCCAGACACGTGCAGGCAGCAAGGTTGGGAGTAGGTGGCAACGTGGTAGACGCGAGCATTGTTGAATTCTGTTGTGGGCAAGCCGGGTAACTGGTTGATCCAGCCGCGCTCTTGGATGGCGAATTAGGAGGTGAAGCCTGGGAGTACTGAGTCTTGAGGTTGTTGAAATTCCCGTTGGGCGTGACTGTGCTACCGTCAGTGGAGATAGAAACTATGCCATAGTCACCTCCAGCGCTCGAGGCGGGGAAGTAGGAGAAGGCAACACCACCCGACCAGACAGGGGACATGCCAGAACTGAGTAACGCTGCCACCTCACTCCAAGTTGATACTGGACTAGTAGGGCAGCCAAATTCGCTGAAATAAGCGGGGACATTGTAGGACGAGAAGAGGGCCTCCGTTCCAGCATAGGCTGTCAGAGGGTTCGAAGATCCGCACGCTTCACTACATGAGCGTCAGACATCTCAGGCCAATAGTCAAAATTGGATGCGGTACATACTAGTCGTTAAGGCCGTAAAGGTCGATTGCAGTGGTACCCGAGTTACTGCCTGAGGGATCACAAGAGAGGTATTCGGCAAGAGGAAGAATCCATGATGGGTCGCCATCAATGGCAGCATATCCGACAAGGGCGGACGATTTGATGGAATTGCTGCGGTAAAAGTTAGCTTGGAAGGCTGCATGAATAACCTCGCCGCAACTCACAGGTACGCCTTGATGTCGCGGGCAGCCGCTTTTACAAACGCAGCTGCGTCTGTTCCATTGGCTGCTATGACGACTTCGTTTCCGATATTGAAGGCCAGAACGTTGTTATACTTTGAAAAGACCTGGATTGTCTGGAGGTACTCGTCAAGAAGTCCTGTGGTCCATGCTGGAGCCAGACGATTGATGGAACCGTTTATGGGTAAAGACAGATCGATTCTGCAGGATAGTTGGGGACGCGAACGGGAACATAGCACGCATTGCTCACATGGTGTAAATCCCAGCATTACTGAATAACGACATGCATGCGTCGTGGTTTAGGGCTGAATTAACGCTATATGCACGAATGGTGTTTACGCCGAGCTGCTGAAGATAGGGCAGGTCACGCTGACAGGTGGTGCCATTGGCCAGCGGGTCGACATAAGTGGAAGGCTCGAGGAAGGCATTGTTCGGGTCCGCAACGACCTGACCTAGAGACAAAAAATGAGACGACAGAGAGCTGGAGAGCCATAGAGAGCGCACACCTTGCTGCTGGTACGCGACACCTTTGATGTAGAACCTGTTTCCATCGGCGGTATAGAGGTATCTGCCTGCACGAGAGACAGTCTGGATGGCATTCACGCCAGAAAGAGTGACGCCCGCAAAGAGGAGCGCTGCTGCGGCGCGCAGGCGCATGGCTGACTGAAGGAGTGGTGGAAAGAAAAGTAGAGAGCGAATAGGATCCGAGACAAAGTAATTATAGCAGAGCTATCTGGCAGTGCGGGGAAAAACTTCTTAAGGACCTGTTTTTTCGGGGATTGAATTGAACCGGCCCACTCAAATTCCAACCTCAGGTGCCAACTTTCTACGATGAAATAGACCTCCTGCTCGATGTGACGTGACTCCGAGAGTCTCGCCGTTCCGAGTCGTGCGAACGAAGCGGATTCGAGTTGGTCAATCTGCTTGACAGTAGTCTGGTCATCAGACCAGCTTCACAGTACCACGACCCACTCTCGGGGCTTTACTTGGTACCTTGACTGCGCGTGCATATGTCAATTGACGTAATGGACGAGGCCGAGACCAGCTCAGGATGGAGCGCCACTCGGCAGGTATTATTTCCGCAGCATCGAAAATCTACATAGAAAGCAACGACGCATAGATTGCACAATAAGTACACGAGGTAGTGCTGCGGCATGTTGGCCATTAAACAGACATTGCTTTAGATGAGTGAAAGATTAACGCTGTACAAATGCGGCAGATAGAGGCATGAAAAAGGGCGGCAAGACGACAGGAAAATGTTCAGAAAGCAAAAACCAAGTAATAGCTATGGGATGTAAGTGTGTATGCCGGACCAAAGTACAAGTGTGCGAGGTGATATGAGCGACGGCCGATGCCCATAGGTCGAAGGGTACTCCGGGGAGACGAGATGACGCAAGCAACAAGCGACATGAAGGTATCGAGCGCCGAGCATGGGCGAGTTAGAATATACATAGAAATATAGCATTAATGAGCGGCTAGAAGGTTGAAGTAAGATCGACGGCAACGGGCCGGTTACGCAGGATGTTTTACATCCCGTATCCGTAGTTCTGGTAGGGATCGCTCAATGATCCAGCGAGACCAACGTTGCCAAAGCTCACGTTAGCGTATGCCGACACACCAGAATAGCCATTGGCATGGGTATGAGGGGGTGTCAGACTAGCATTGTGTGGCGCGTTGTTTTGTAAGACATATCCGTCGATGGAGCGTCCTTGCAGGCCATGCAATTGAGGCGCCAAGTGTGAAGGACCATAAGAGCCTTGCCCTTGCATCCCGTAGAGGTTAGCCTGGGTTGCGTAGATGTCTGCAATCGGACCATTGGGATGGATACCCTGAGGTAGGTGCCGCCCAGCAGCGGTAGCATGGGCCAAGCCGAGCGCTTGACCGTTGAGATTCATGTTGAGCATTTGATGGCCATGGTATCCACCGTTGTAATTATCTACTTGCTCGCGCTGCAGTTTGTTTTGAATGCGTTTGCCATAGGGAGTGTTGCGAATGAGCGGGAGAACCGGACGAATACCCTCAACAAGGAGGGCACGCTGGGTAGGCTCAGCATAATCGAGCGCAGTCTAAACGTCGTTAGTAGGCCGGTACTCCCGTCGGACATAATCACTGACTTGAACACAGTAGTTGCCATAAGAATCGCGCAACAATTTTTCTAGACGCGAACGATTAAGCAATTCCTCGATGAGCATTTTTCTAGTGCTGTGTTCGGCCACACGGATGCACTATATGGCCAACGTCACATGAACGATCCGATATTTGCGACATAAGATCACGAACTTTTTCAATCACATTGGAACTGAACTTCTGAACAGAAAGAGCGCACACGTTCCCTGTAAATTGCCGAATGACACCATCGCTAAAGCGATTGTCGTTCAGATCTAAAATATATTGTACGACCTAACGACCAAAGAAAAGTCACATCCCGTCGCTGTAATCATGAACGTTTCGCAACACTCACATAGTTTCCATAGGGATCCTGGACCAACGTAAGGGCATTGTAGGTGATCTCATTCACCAGCTGGATACGTTGGTGGTCAGAAGCGTGGTCGATACATCGCTGTAGCACACAACACCCATGACGATGAGTCGCGACCTCGACACAGTTGGCAGCGACGGCGTTGTAGATAAACTGTCACGAGGAGAACGTAAGCACCAATCTCATCAAAATGATGCGCCACAGGTACCTGGTTATCTTCAGGTGCGAGCTTGTTTAGACATTTTTGAATGACATGGTTGCCGTTGAGGTCCTTGATAAGCACAACAACATGGAGGCTGAGTGCGACAATAATAGAGTGAATCTGGGTATTGTATCTCTGATCAGTCTAAACTCCACGTAAGTCTGGAAGAGAAAGATAACCGGACTAGACTTGCCTGTCGTCTAGTAGAAAGGAAGTCAATCATTTTTTGTACAGCACGAGTACCATGCATGTTCAGCGATATATTGACCAAGTCCTGCGCAACCGACTCGCAAATGACGTTTCGCTGTTCGTCGGTAGAATACTCCAAAAGCTTCTGACACAGGTAGTTACCAAACGGATCTTTACTTTATCAGCCTGATAGTTAACGTAAGACGACGCTGCCACTCACCTGTCATCAGATCGGCAAAGTGTCCAAAGGTTTCACGGAAGATCATATCACGATGCTCCGGAACACCCTCTTCGAGCTTCTTTTGAAGATACCGGCAGCCATGTTGGTCCTTGCACAACGCCGGAATTTCACCCTGGAGGTCTTCGATGCGCGTACCGGCAAACCGATTGACTAGCAAAAATGTTCGAGGTAGACTCTCCAAGGAGCTGACTCGGACACTCACGATCCATATCACCACGTTTGTGCTTGGGGCCGTGTAAACCGTTCATCTTACCGTCGGGAGCGCTACCTCGACCAAGACCGAGACCATAACGAGACCCATTATGATGGTAAAGCGCAGTGGACCCGCTCGCACCATTGGTCACAGGGCCATTCCTCGCAGGAGATTCAAAACCGTAAGCACTGTAGCGAGAACCCTCCAGCTGGCTAGCGAGCTCATACACCGAATCGACACCATATTGCTATACTGACGGTGAGACACTTTACAAGCGACAACACGACGGAATCACCTCGAAATCACCGAATTGGCCAGACGGCAGCCGAGATAACGATGGCTGAATGTCCGTTTTCGTCGATTCATCAAGGTGATGGTTCCCTTGAGACGATAACCGACCGCTTAGGTTTTGACCATCGGGGGTAAGAGGTGTGCCCGGAGTCGGCAACAGATGGTTGCCGTTACCATTCGGGATTGACAGAGGCGTAGCAGGGACAGATCGTGTCGCCGTGTTAAGACCGTCGAGAGCACCGGAAGGAGAGCCCCGACGAGAAGACGGAGTACCCGACGAACCAAGAGTCATCTGCGACTGCTGACCAAGGTGAGGCGTCGATGACCCGGTGACCGCACCGATATTCCCGCCAAGATCCATCGAGGTCAACGTGAGGGTCGGATTTGTCACAGTGCGACGTTCGGTCCTAGAGCTCAAGCCATCTGGACCACGAGGGTTGCTCACGAATTGAGGCCATTCAGACGCCTTTTCACCACGAGCCGAAAAGGAGTTCCGTGGGGAGGCCTGCGGACGATGGGCGAGGTCCAATGCCGCGGAAGACGTCGAAATCTGACGAACGTGAAAAACAACACTCGAGAATCGAGCGTGAATCTCACCTTGTTCGCGTAGGACGCAAACTTGTCATCATCCGACGTTGGGAGGTTCCTCATCGCATCTTCACGATATAAGGTACAATGAACCCAAAGTGGCACAAATCGAACTCACTATGCATCTCTTGGTCCAATTGCTCGTCGAGCATCATGCCAATGTTGTACTGCTGAGTAGGGCGCGGATGATCGTCCTCGGCATACCTCCCTCTTGCCACAACAGACTGTGCCGGTACACCAGGGCTTGGTGTAGCACGGTTAGGCCTTTCTCCAGAGAGCGCCATCCCACGAAAATGCTCGACCAGCTCTTCGTCGTGACTGCTTGTGGAAGTACGACGGCTGGCTGGCATACTCTTCGCACCGGCACGGTTGTACTGTCCGTTCATAGTGTGACCGGAACCAAGCTCTGGCGAGACATCGACGGAGGGGGCATAAGCGACGGACTTGCGCTTATCGGCGACCGCAAAGCCGACGGCTTTGGAAAGAACTTCTGCGTCGACGGAAGAATGGGAAAGAGCCGACTTGATAAAGTTGTCCCCGTGGAGGACGGCATTAACGCGCGGCGGGGTGGTCGGAGCGGAGACGGCCAGACCGACGGGGTCGTAGGGAATGCTAAGCAGCTCCTGCGCCTGCTGCTGCTCCAAAACCCGCATCTGCTCTTCAAACATCTTCCGCTGGATGACCCGCTGACGTTCGTGTTCCAGACGCTTCAGCTCGACGCGCTTCGTCGGGAAATGAGACAACAGCGAACGCAGAGCAAGGGAGACCTACAGCTGAAATGTCTGGCATGTTTGTACCCAGCCTCGCAGCCTGGCACGGACGAATCTAAATTAGAAATGGGCGCTTGCGTGGAAGGAGACATACCGAGTCTGCAAGGTCGAGGAAAGCGGGGGGGCTCTGCTTTCTGCCATCGGAGGCGCGATTATCGGCGGAAGCACTAATATTTTCGGGAGAGCTCATCTCGAACGAGTAAAGCGGAGGACGAGTTTTCTTCGAAGGAGGGTGAAGACAGAAAAGAAACGAGATTAGGAAACGGTAATGCTAGTTGCACAGTGGTATTCCTGGGAGCGGAAGGGTGTGAGAAAGTGCACACGGGGCGAGGCACGAAGAGGCTACCTTGGAGCCAATTTTGAGCCGTTCTAGAATGGACTGATGGTACAATGCGGCCAGGAGGGCTGGCGGTGGACGCGCCAGGACGCGGGGGTCGGTGAGGGTGCGGGCGGGGGTGGACGGGGAGGACATACCTGATGAGAGAGCGGGTGTTTCGGAGCGCAATGCAGGAGAGAACGCTGGACGTCGAGTCGTCAGGACCAGCGAATTTAAGGCACTTCGGTAGTGCGTGGGGATCAAAAACGGGCTGGGCTTACCCTTTTTTTTCAAAGTCCGACGACTAGTGATATGTTTCTTTTTTTCGGTTTCGTAAATGCCGATCCGTCGAAACAGAAAAACATGGACGTTCCCTCTGCGCGCTGCCGGTCGTGTGGGACGCGTCGCCGAGGCAAACACCCGCGCGCACAGTCTGGCCACCGAGCCGCCATTCAATCACAAGCGACCCTCCGCCCGGGTCCGCAAAAGGGTCCTTTGTCAATTCACTGCGTCCCTTGTGTTCTTTGGTCATCCCCGTACCTTCGTCATGTCCACCCGAGCTTAATCTCGCCGGGGTGATCGCGCCACGTTGGCGTCGGATCTGCCGTCCGACAGAGGACGAACGTACATTAGACACACGAATCTACTGCAACCACCGTCGACACGCCACTCGGCGGCGCTGCATCGGGCATCTTTTCTCCGGCAGAGGCTGCGCCGTTTAGCGCCTCCCCCTGCTTCGGCTCCGTGGCGGCGCTTTGTTCATCAGTGTCCATGGCCACGCCCTTGATAGTCCGCCGATCGTCGTCGTCCTCCGCCTTCCCGGTACGACCAGACTCCGTCCCCTCCGAAGAGCTCGGCGACACATCCGACAATGCACCGCCCCCTCGAGCTTCTTCAGCTGAGTCTGTCGCAGACTTCCCTGATGGTTGCAGAACGGTGGGCGAATGGCGCGAGCGAAAGAAGCCCGGAAGCGGCGGAAATCCGAGGGAAAGCTTCGAGTACCGCGAGACCGTGCTCGCCCCTCCCTCGTCCTGTCCAGCTTTCGGCGTGGTTACGCCACTGCTTGCAGAGTTTTCCAGCTCTTGAGATAACTCGGCGGTAGATACAATAGGACTTCTCCCTGCCTTGGGCGTTTCGGACGCTCTCGGAGATGTCGCACAAGGGGGCGTCGTCAGACCCACAGTAGACGGTGAGTCCTGGTACCGCGGGCAGCTTGGACCGCCATCAGTACTGTGGAACAGAGACACCACGTTCACTCACTGAACGCTCGCACACTCCCCGTCAGTAAGCGTGAGTAGCAAGTTTTTCAGATTAGGTAGTGTATGTCGCATATCTAGCGCCCGCAGATCACGGTCTGCCATGAGCTAAGGCAAGGATCAGTGGCGCTCACGGTTAGAGCGCGACAATCTCACCATTTCTATATCCTTGTTAAGTAGGAACACCGCATATTCAAACCGATACGTATCCACACCCTTCGAGAAAAGAGGAAACCTATACCCTGTCAGTCGACGAACCATATGACATAAAACGTCCGACACACATTCGTGGGCCAACCATGGCCGAGATGTTGTCCCTGATCAGGCTCCTACTCCCAATGAAGGTTATGGGATACACGAGACCCTTTCCCATATACACAGAGAGGAGCTGCACGAGATGGGCAGCATATCCCAAAGCTGTCGCAACAGATTCTTCTGTCACCTCCTTGTGAGATGAAAGCGACAAGGGCGGCGCGGGTTCGTTGGAGTTAAAAGGGATGGGTAAAGGAACGGCGAGAATCGTATAGAGGAGTTCAGAAGGGGACGAAAGCTCGATCGGGTATATACTAGCGAGCGTCGATATGAGTGATGTACGGACGGGTGGAAGACGATGCCGGACGGTAATAAGATTGTTCCTAGGTGGACGTGTAAACGTGGGCGGAGAAGCGCAGCCAGCCTAGACCTACCTCTCCTCGGTGACCTCAGCCACACGACCCGAGAGCGTATCCGTATCCTGGATTCGCAACGCCTTGGCCTTTGTGAGACAGTCTCTCCGGGCTCGGATCCGCATCCGGCGCGTGGTGAGGTCGTCACGCACTAAAGAAGAAGGTGAAATGCATGCCGCGTAGCGAAATGAAGCACGATCTCAACATACCACAATTTGATCCCTCAATTATGGATTGGGTTTCGGCCCGTCGGTCGTCAATGAGCGCTTGCCGTTCAGAAGCTTCGCGTTTCTATGAATGTCACGGCAATTACATAACAAGCCAACTTTGAGCGCGGTACGTACCAGGATTGAAACGTTGTCCTTGGCAAGGCAGATATGGATATCTTTAATGGCATCTCGGAGCGCCTCCTCCGTCTCTCGTATACAAGCTTGTAGCGTCAGCAACCTGGAGAGGTTGAATTAACCAGTGCGCGTCTGTTCGCCTGGGTCTACATACTGCGAGAGCTCATCAAAGCTGGCCGTCTTTGCCTCCAGTTTACGGGATCTCCGAGGAACACTTAATAGTGACTGACTGCTTCGTACCATGTCGTGAGACACTGAAGGAATGTCTTGGTTAGCTCGAATGAGCTTTCGGCCTTCCGATTCTGGGTCCGTATTGTAACCCGATGGAGACGGCGTTCGCGACTGAGATCGTGGGTGAGACCAGGCGGGAGGCGGTAAATGAAAACTTTGGCCAGTCGGCAAGAAAGTCATTACAAGCGTGTTTGACGGCAACTGCGATGGATGGTTCTCGAGCTATGAAAGCAGTTCAAGGAGTAAGTCAACGAGTTCACCATATCCGTCCCTCGCACCTACTTCGGGACACAGTGGTATCAGGTCTGAAAAGGAAACTATCCATTCTTCCAATACTTGCCACCGTGGACTTCTAGAAGTGTCGCCGGTGTCGTCATTGACCCTCTGTTTGCCCTTGGAGTTTCCAAAATGCGCAGCGTCAAGATCAACTTTCGCCCAAAGCTGAATTTGAAGCCTGTCGGCACTCAAGTTCGTGTGTTCTGAGAACTCGGATCGGGAAGACCCATCGAGGCTGTACAGCGGATTGGTAGAAGGACGATGGATCGGGGAGATGTAATTGGGGACTTGTGGGAACACGAACGCTTCCACAGATGATGGAAGTGGAGATTGGTGGCTCGAAGACTTTTGTAATGGTGCGGAAGACGACGTCCTGTGGGTCTTTGCGCCTGGTGAGGATGAAGAGACTTGCCGTGCTGTGGGCTGTGGTTTCCCCTTTGACAGCGAGAAGCGCGAGGTTGTGTGCGAGGCTGTAGAGCTGGACAGCGTCTTCGCTGCTCCTACGCTTGAAGACCGGGACACTCTTGCTGCTTTGCGAATAGTTTGCGTAGAGGTATTAGGGGGTGCCACAGATATAGGTGGTGCGGAAGGTCCGCTGTCAGCACGAGACCTCGATTTCCCGTTGACAGATGGAGGGGATGGCGAAGGGGGTGGTAGCTCAGGGACAAATATTGTTATGAACGTCTCCACGAGACGCGACTTGACGACCCTCTCCAAGGTGCGCTGGGAGCGATCAAAATAAAGCGTCGACATGGGAATACTAGAAACCGAACCGACTGGCGCATCGGAAGACTTGCTTTCCAAGGGACCATGTGAAGAAACCGTCGAGGTCGTCCGGATCCGATTCTGTCTCGTGGGCGGCGCACTGGCGTTAGTCCCTGGAGGACGGGATAACGCGTTTCCTGAGCTGATTGTCGGTCCTCCACCCATGCCACCTGAGAAACCCGCGCGTGATTGTGCCCTCCGTCGACCCCTTCCCTCCCCGCTGCCTCCCCTCGCTTCCTCCGGGACACCGGCGACATCCTCCATCGGGACATTCTTCAACGTACTAACCGAAGTGGTAGATATTCGTCGAGATCGTCTACGCAGCAGCGTCACGTCAAGGTCGTCAGATAGGTTTCCCAGCGGTGTGAATTGAGAATGTGTCGCAGGTTGGAAGAGGGCGGAAGCAAAAGCATCGCGGACAGGAAAGGGCGTCAGATTGCGTATCTGGACGGAGGTCAAGTGTCGCAGGCGGCGCTGAAAGCATCCCTGGCACACGAGCGTCACTCGAGCATGCACGCGTGCAGAGCGTGGCTGCGAGACTCACCTCGTGAACCTGCTTCGAGTCTGGATCGAGGCTGCTCGGACTTGGTGTTGCCAACGCATCCCGAGGGCTGCCCGACATGTCTGCGGGTCAAGATGCTGATTGTTAGCACCCGTATCGCTTTGTCGGCGAACGTATACCTGTAAGCGAAGCGAGTCTTGAATGCGCCGGGCGCGTGGAGACTCGCCAAGGCTCGAGCGACCCCGCCCTAGTACCTTTCCTTTCTTGGACGCACACCACTTTCTCGCTCCGGGGACGTTGTAACATAGTGACAATTCCACCATCATGAACGCTCCGGGACGCTCAGCAGGTCCATCTACTAGTGCTATGCCGCCTCCGCCACCGCCGCCTGGCAAAGGTCTCATGTTGGAACGTGAGGCAAAAGCATTGTCATCTTGCTTCAAGGCAAGTAACGTTACTCGGTGCTCGAATGCTCTGTTTCATCTGCAGTAGAACGCGGTCGTGAAGACTGGTCAGATATATGCCTTCCACTCCGACGTACACAGACTGTGAGTAGAGGCCCTTCCGAGGGACGAAAACAATGACCTCTGTTTTGGCAGAGGGATCCATAACTACGCCCCGCACCCCCCGCACACATTGATAGCTTCTCTCGGGCGCGAGCTCGAAAAGTATGACCAGGTCTGTGACGCCATCGAATTACAACTAGTGAGCTGCCCTCCTTTTGCGATTTAACGACCCTTCCGAGATCATCTCGTCAGTTGCGTGCTATTTCGGTCTTGAAACGGGATTTGACTAGAGAAGAACGTCGTGTGCGAGAAGCTGAACAGGCTGCCCTCGCAGCACAAGCACCCAAAATTCCTGTACCCTCCGTTGAAGCTGGCGACACGCTACCACCGTCTACCCCGCTTCACGGTTCGCCGCAGGGCCCTCATCCGATATCCATGCGCCGACCGTCCGCCATCTCTTTATCTTCGCTCAATCGGAGTGCTCTCCCGCCCAAGCTCGACCTCTCCTCGGCTTCTATGCGCATATCTGCCGAGGAGGTGGCTTTGTTTCCAAAGGGTCTCGTCCCGTCTCCAGTGTCACTTGCTCCGAAATCGGCTCGCCCTTCAGCAACCACCGACATTGATTTGATGGCAGCGTTCGCCTCTGCCGCAGCTGGCAATCCGAACGGTCCACGTGTCGACATTGACCTCACGGACAGTCCACCGGGGATGATGACTGGCATCGACCCTGCTTTGGGCAGTTCCGCCGACAAACCCATCGAACTCGACCTCGACATGGAGATGTCGGACATGACGAATCTGTTCGGGGATGGTCCAGAGTCTACGTCTGGCGGCAGACGAACGACGGTGGATAGCCTTTTTTCTCCCGCGACAGCTGATTCGGGGTCAGCAAACGAGGTTCCCCAGGGTCGCAACGAGGGCGCAACAGAAGCACAACTTCATATGGATTTATTGGGCGCTCTGCAGGTTCAACATGGCCGTCAGGGAGAGAATCCGTTTGGCTCGGTACCGAGCGGATCGAGCGGTGGGAACCAGCGATCGATGCCATCATTGTCTGGTTTCCCTCAAGCCGGACTGCAGAATAGCATGGGTGGATTCGATTTATCCACACTAGATCTCGACCCATCATGGCACAATTTGACGGACATGGATGCACTCTTGAGTAGTATGTCTCCTGCCGGAAACAGCCAGGAGGGTCAGAAACCTGGAGCATAGGGACCTCCTGCTAGTACTCGATCGATGTTTGCAATTTCCAGGTAAAATCCAATAATTAAACTACTACTAAGACAAGTCCTATGGTGTGCCCGTTGTAAGGAATTTCTCCAACCGCTTTCGCAATGGATGGCTGTTGCGCACACCCACTGCGCACAAAGTTGCCGCGAGGTCTGATGCTAGATTGAGTCGCACCTCTGAATTTATATCCTGCACCTCCAAGACTTCTCGTACAGCACGGGCAAGTCGACTTTTAGGCAAATGGGACTTGTCGCCAATGGGCGTAGCCCCTGGCCTCCGTTTCTTCCCTTTCACCTTAGGAGCGGCCGATAAGGGCTCGATAAACTCCGTCCGAAACCTCCTCATCGCCAAAGCTGCCAAAGGAACGACGCGATCTAATGTACTCGCAGCCTCCGCACGCTGCTCGGCCAGGGCCAAGTTCTCCGCCGAACCCCCTTCCTCATACCCCCACTTCTTCAGCTCCTCGGCCCGCCTCTCCTTCAACTTCTTGGCAATCTTTTCCCTGCTGTCGCCCTCCTCGATAGACTTGGCGACCGCGTCGAAAATGTCGTTCAGCGTGAGCCAACCCCGATCCTCGTCGACGGCACGCTTGACGTAGTGTCGATTGACGTAGTTGAGGAGCCGGTTGACGGCATGCGCGCCGACATTGTAGCGCTTGAAACACGGGACGATGTACTGCACGAGCGTGGTGTCGTCCTCGGGAGCGCCGAGCAGCAGCTCCCGGGCGAGGTCCATGTAGTACTTGTCGAGATGCTCGTAGAGATCTGTGCCGCTCGGCTGCCGGGTATCTCCCACCGCCTCTGCCTCGCGCGGGGAGCGCGCACTCCCAACCTCGGACTGGGCGGTGAAGTAGTTGTAGGTCGCGGTGTGGATGCCCATGTGGTACGAAATGTCGATGGCGGGTGCTTTGTCAAAGGAGTTGGTTGGGGAACGGACGATGTGGTTCAGCGCAGGCAGGATGTATCCCCAGAGGGAGGATAGGGAGGCGGAGGGATTGGCACTCCCCGCAGAGGGATTCGGCATCGGAGGCAGCAGCGCCGCCGCCGCCGCCCCTTCTGCTTGCTTTCCCTTTCTTTTAGACATCAGTGCGGATATCCCGGCTGATGCGATGTCCTGGGGGAGGAAAAATACTCTCGAGCGCTAATGCAGGACTGTTGGAATGGGCGTTAGGACGCAGCAAGGTGGGCTGAGAGAGTTCACTCACAGAACAAATATATTACTCGTCGGTGTTGACACACCCGTTCAAGTTGGGATCAGGCCGTTACGGTCTTGCACAAGGACCGGTTGCTTTCCCGAGACCGACCGATGCTGGGAAATTCTATCATGGGTTAGGCGAGCCGGCGGTTCGAAAGGAGAGCCTGCTGGACATCGAGGCCAGCTGGATGGCCTCTCTTTCGGTCTGGACCATCCACTCAATTACTTCCTGACGAGAACCCGTCATTGCGTTGGTACGTAAGTGGCCTTGTGGAGTCCTTAAGGGACGTGGTAAGACCCTGATAACAGGTTGATATCCAATCAAACTTGAAGGTACCATCTTGCCTCAACGTTGTGCCGTTCTCAATATGGACGATCCCACAAGATCAGTCGTGCATTGGGAAGGACGCTACCCACAACGCATCGTTCTGGTTACGCCCACCAGTGGCGGTCAACCGATGCATGTCGACACATACAATCTTCCACCAGAGTCACCCAAGAATGTCGATGGCGCAGACGGTCAGTTATTTTGACAAGATGTAATCTACATAATACGCCATGTATGCCGGACCCTTCATCTTCGGGATTTTACTTGGCAGACTCGGGGTCCTCAAGCGGAGGAGGTTCATCGTCTGATTCTTCCAGTCCCAGATCCTCCGGTGTTATTTGGAAGTCTCTCGTTGGTGGAGTATCATCGCCACCGAAGTCAGCAGGCAGCTACGAAAATCAGTGAATCATCTCGCTACGCGTGCTAGAACACGGTGATTACCTTGGAAAAGTCCATGCCATCCATTCCTGGGATACCTCCACTGAAATCCGGCTCTTCCGGCTCGGGTTTTCCGTCTTGCTCGTCTTCGTCAACCCACTTGCTGAAGTCTGTCTTTATGAAAGGCGTTTTGATCTTTTCCTTCGTTAGTCGTGGCCAGAATTCGGACTTGAGTTCTTTTTTGCGCAATACAGCAACGAGGGAACGCGACGTGAGGCGTTTGACGCATTTCTGGATGAACGTAAGAATACACATGGTCGTGGATGGGAGGCAATCAAACCTCGGGATCGACTTCTGAGAACAACTCAAGATCAAACGCGTACTGAAGCTGTTCGGTACTATGGATAGGTGAGGAACGCGTGAATTGATCAAAGGATATCGTATTACCTCGAAGAGCCAGCGGTCGCCTTGAAGGACAACGCGGTGGCAGTGACCACATATTCGAGGGATGACTCGGCGATGTCAGGGAGATTGATGGTGAGGTAGATGATGTTCTGCGTGGTCGGGCGCGATAAGACAGTGAGGTCGGAACAGAGATAAACACGGACCTTCTCTGGCGCGGATTCGCTGCTGCGCTGTGCCCAGAGCACCTCCGGATGTCTCGACATGGCGGTGTGTTGGTGGGGACGGAGGGGAGCAGTGGCGCTTAAAAGAGCCCGTTGGAAATGTCCAGAACGATGGAGAATCTACGCCCGATATAGAGATCGCGATATCGAGGTCTTATGTAAGCAACCCGTCCACGTGACTATACCCTGACGCACGCTGGTCCGTCGCTCGAACAATTGACGCTTGCCACGATGTGGTATGTATGTCTTTTTCGATATAGCCTCGCCAGCCACTCATACACCTTCTCAGGTGTACCCGCTGGTACTTGCCGTTGCTGCTCTTGCCCCTCCCAACCGCCCCGCCTTACTTTCTCTTGCTTTTCTTGCTCACCCTAGCCCTTCATGCAAGGCCGTGGTCCGTACCTTAACCCTGCCTCAAAGCCTTTTGCTCACCGCACTGCAGCTTTTATTGCATAATACTTCTGGGTGCCTTGTTCCTTAGCTCTTGCTATTGGCAGCCATTCCCTTTGGAAGCAAGCCTCTCCGTCCCGTGGGCCGATAACATCACCACTTTCTCCGAGGCGCTGAGTGCAACCATGCCCCCCCACCTCAGAGGATTCGACTGGACTCCTACCAGCGTACGTGTCGCCGACAGGTGTTGGTGTGACTTTGCCTCGGGACTGTTTGAACCATATGACGTGGAAAAATGGGAGAGAGGCAGTATTCAGAGGGCTGTTGCTCACATCGAGAAACAGTGGAGAGACTCTCGAGAGCCGGATAAAAATATCGCCGCAAACGACACCATCGCGGCGGAACCCTCCGACCACGAATCCCAACGAACGCCCACGACACCCAATGCCCCCACCACTCGCAATGAAACGTTATCCTCCATCTTACGTTCCCTTTTCAGCTCTCGCTCAAATAAATCTGAATCACCCGCCCCTCCTACTCCCTCTGATACAATCCCGCCACCTGAGACTCTGGCAGAGCCTCCCGCTATCGAGCCCCCAATACCAGCCGAGCCGTCGGTGGCACCTGGTCAGTTCGATATGCGTCCCTTTGGTTTCGAGCTCGTCCTTGATCTCCGATGGTCCAGGAGGTCATGATTTTATTATGCGTATAGTACCATGTTTGTAACCCTACACGCTCGAGAGTAATTTGTATCGCGCCACGCACCCCATTCTACCATCATTACGGATGAATAGGTTTCAATGTCAGGTAAAATGAGTTCACGGATCATCAATAGATTACCGAGAGGTGCACCGGCGAGTCATGGCCCCCTGTGCTTACAGCCAGTTTCATAACGTTAGACCGCTTTCGTGAATACTCGCCTTCGGTTTTTGTTTACCTCAGTTTATGAGCCAAACAAACCTTTCTAGCTAAGCGATCAGACGCTCAGCATGCGTTCACAAGTGACCCTCCTATGGTGTATGGAAATTGACGACTCATATCACTCGTGCAGCGAAAGAGAAAGTCCTTACGACGTCAGCACATGAAGACCAGCCAGATAGCCCATGTAACTGGCATTGGTCCCCGCAGTCTGCCGGTGGCGCCTCTTCGAGATGCTACTAGTACATCAATTAGGAGTTAGCTCACGATTGAAAAGCCACCAAGGACATGATGTGCGTTGAAGTATCTTCAAGTTGCGAGAACGTCATTATGACGGAAGCCAAGATTCATGGACTTGGACACCTGGCTCGGGAGGCAGGGTCAAGAATGCTTTTCGACTTCGTCGCACGGAACTATCACTATCACTAGACTCTTGTTTGTCGTTTTATAACAGGTAACATAGATTCCAAGTGTACCAAATGGCTTCACGAAGCCACTAATACACTGATGTGACAGTGAACACTGACGAGCAGCTCTGAAGTTAGGGGTCTGGCTGGCACGACACAATCTTAGGTCATTTATTTGTCCGTAAACTAGGGTAAACAAAAACCTGAGTGGAGCGTAGTCGAAAGCGGTCTAACGTTATGAAACTGGCTGTAAATGATTCATGTTGACGCTGTTATTTGAAACATAGTTCGAACCTCTTGACTATGTTCCTTGTCGCGAGGAGGGTGCACGATCGAGCCGATATCAAATGAATTACAAGAATGTCTGCTGATGGTCGCTCTAATCACCAGGACGGTCTTCTGGGTGGTCGATGATCAACGATCTGTAGCTGCACTCACAGCATGAGCCCACATCGCTGGTAACGTTTCAAGTTGATCCGCCGTCCAAACCAATATATCCCCGGTTGGAGGCATAGCTTCGGGCAACATTTGGAACGAGGTAACGTTATCAAAGGCTCCACTGGCACTTGCTATCGTTCCCCGGACTCGGAATGGCTACCTTCGACGAAATCTCAATTGATCGAAACCACGTATTGTCGATGCAAGTACTAATCACTTCGCAAGCACGCCTGATGAGTCAACGTCAGCCCTGAGGACGTGCCAGTGGGTCGCATAGCCGCATCATGATGCCCTTTCGGACACGCCGGTGGTATCAGGGTATTGGGATTGGGGGTAATCGTAATCGGTTACGGTTGAGGCTCGTCCTACAGATACGGGCGTCGAAGTCAGAGGTTGGCTGACATGAAGCGATCCCAGCTGAGTTGATTCAACGGGTGGGCCCGGACTCGGATCCGGATAGACCAGTTTCAGTTGAGCTGGCGACTTGAACTCCTCGGGTTTCTTGGTCAATGACTGTCACAAGCTGTTACGAATTGTCCTAATGGACAGCTGAAGCACTAATATGGAACCGCCAATGGTTGGTTGCAGAGTGATGTTCCGACTGCGTGGTAACGAGGGGCGATGCATGCCAAGCTACTTGTTCAAATTTACGAAGATAGCGTATCAGAAGAAATCTCAAACCCCCTGACTATTCTTGGGAGATACGGTCAACACATCTTGGTCTCGTTATTCTTAACAGTGTCCAAACGAGGTCATCAGATCTGTGGCAACTACAACAGTGGACTCCACGCCGTATTTATAGCCATTGAGGACTCAGAAAGCTTTGGGTAGTCAGTCGGTGCGCACGCTGTTGACATTGTCACCCGGATACTGCATCGGTTCGTGCATGCGAAAACGTTCAATGATAATTTAGACTCTGAAGGAAACCACGAGTCAAATCATTTCTTTTGTCGCCGTGAGTATGGTGGGAACGTACGTGTCATCTGGCATACCCACGACCGTGGGGGAGACAAACGCGATCAGCTGACATATCCGGTTGGCTTAGGACGGTCTTACCGTGGTAATGGAAGCGCGTCTTTAAGGAAAAAGAGTTAGTGACGCGGGGAATACTGTGGGACGTTGCGACACACCTTCTTCGGATTGTCAGGTGCGGTCCTGACATACCGATCGTTGTCTACGGGCCTTTAAAATGCCACGAATTTCAGAATGAAGAACCTAGAAGTGCGGGGACTTACCGCTCCTTGACCTACAAGAGAGAGTGAGAACAAAATCAATGAATCATCGTGTCAGAGATCACCTTGCACGAGGCCAACATGCTCTGCAGCGTGACACAAACCGCAGATACACTCAACACTGGTGACCATTCTGTTCCGAGGATGGAAGCACAGATCTGCAGCTAATCAGAAATAGAGAGAAATGGCTTATGGTTGGCCTTACATGTCCATTAGAGTACACGTGCTAAGATTAAGTCAGGATTTATTTCGTTACAGTTCGAACATAGTCAACGCACCGGGTGTACAGGCGCCTGGTAGTCCTGGTCTATGACAAACTGGACCGCCGGAGAGGATATGGGGTAGTTGGAATCAAAGCGAAACATTAATTTGAAGACCTCTCCCTAACAAGACAATTAGCTACGGGTGCGGAATGTGATGAGAACTTGCCTGGTATATACTTTCACCGAGTACCTCTATGGAGAAGAACCAGGTCTCGAAATCGTCTGCGTTAAGTAGCTTGATTCCTGTGTGCTACAGTGTGAATAAACGATAGTGCCAAAGGAGGAGGAGTTACCGCAAGGACATCCTTCGGTATTGATTTCGGTGAGCTCCTTACGCAGACGCCGGGACGATACAGACGCCATGGGCCGACCGTCGTGCAAGTTGCGATTAGAGAGCGCGCATAACGACTTTATCGGTCCTACACAAAACACGGACAAACAACACGATCCCTCATAAACGTGTTTGGCGTGATTCGTATCCTCACAATGTCAATTCCTCCCTGCTTTAGAGTCACCTGTTACCCTTTATTCCAAGGGATTTCCAGGCGCTCGTGGGGAGGTAGATCGACTTTCTTGTGCTTCATTAATGTCGTTTGTGCACTCCAAAGTGTTGCACGATGAACCACGAGAATATACATCTGAATCACATTCTATGTCATCATCTTTGTCCTATTGTGCTTCCTGTGCCCGAGCTGCCCTGTCCTTCTTGATCTCCTCCAACACCTCGCGTGCACCGCTGTCTAGGAGGATCTTTCCAAGCTGTTCGCCCACCGCTTCCGCCTCAGTTGTGCTCGTAACCCTCTCTTCAATTGTTTTGACAAACTGTCGCACGCCATCGAGTGACGTGACACAGCCTGTGATCTTCAGCATGGCACTTTTGAGCTTCATCTCCCCACTCCTCAGTCTCTCGTTCCCCTCCACCACGTGAGTGAGCTTGGTATTCACGCCAACGGGCACACTGCAACCCCCCTCGAGCGTGCGCAACATCGCACGCTCGGCGAGACACGTCCACTGGGTCCGTTGATGCGTCAGGGCTTCGCACAACTCGGATAGCTCGTCTGGCGCGTCGGTCCGAATCTCTACCGCCAATGCACCCTGAGACACAGCGTGATATAGGACTGGAGGCGCCAAATCTTCAGTAGCGCGATGCGACCAGCCGAGTCGCACGAGCCCAGCCTTGGCAAGGATAAGCGCATCGAACGCATCGTCCTCTCCAGTCGCATCCAGCTTCCTCATCCGCGTATTGCTATAACTCAAAGATCAATCTCGGAGAGGCGATCGAGCGGTGTGACGTACAGATTTCCGCGCTGTATTGCTCGTCACTCAGTCTTCTCGTATTACGGACGCCCAGTCCCTACTCACCACGTCTTTGAATACCATCTCTAGTCCTTTGTGATGATTCTTGAGGTAGTTTTTGACCTGTGCCGAGCGCCGTACGCTGCTCGTGCCGATTCTGCTTCCCGAAGGCAGATCTTCTAGCGTCTTGTAAGGCGATCCGGCTTTCATCACCAAACTATCCACGCATTCCTCCCTCTCCAATATAGCACCGATCTTGAATTCGCCCGGGAGTTCCGTCGGCAGGTCCTTGAGACTATGCACGAGCATATCCACTTGTCCGTTAGCAAGCAGCTCTTCGAGGCCTCTCGTCCACAACGCTTTGCCTCCGAGGAGAAAGAGCGCTTGGGATTGGTTCTTGTCCCCTTCGGTCTCGTTGTATCGCGTTTCAAAGGCATAGGAGGGAAACTTTTCGGCGAGTTTCTGAATGACGATATTGGTCTGGATCCTGGCAAGTTCGGACTGCCTCGATCCGACCGTGAACGAGGTGCGTGGCGCCATCTAAGGAGTCAGTGTTCGGAAGCTGAGAGTACTGGGACGGGTCAAGTTTAGAGAATCGTGTCAACTGATCAGTCGACGATTCCAAAGTAACGGTACCAAATAGTAGCATGTACGTTATTGTCAACAGCAACTCGTCCTTGCATACATGATCGGTATGAACAAATGGAATCAATGGATCGACTACGCTTTGAAATCCTTGAGCCACTCGCGCACGAACTCAATAGTGTCGTTGTGTATTTGCTGTATCTCCAATGGCTCGTCATTGATATTACGGAGGCCATACTCATCATAATGATGAACACCATCTAGTATCGTCACCATTTCAGCGTACGTCAACAAGAATTCCAGAATAAATACTTACTGGGAATGAGTTTGAATGGCTGCATAATCGTGTCTTCTCTGTCCTCTGCATACTCGCTATGTGGAGTACAAGGTCTCCAAGGATCAACTACAACACATTAGTAACAAAGGTGAGGAAATGGGGGGGGAGGTATGGTACCTTCGCCATCGATGAAAGCCAGCTTATCTGCAGCGAGCCCAAAGTCTCCGAGGGCATTCACGACAGTGATATTCGGGTGTTTGGGGACTGTGAAGTATTTCCCAGGAGGATACGCCTCGATAGATTGGTCGGACATCATTAGCCTTAAAATGAAGCATACTTGATTACCAAGAACTTACCTGATGGCAGAGTTTGGCAGCATATTTCATAGTCATCAGGTTGGATACTATTCGAGGGTGGTCTGGGTCAGGCGGAGCGGTCTGCCTCGACAATTAGTAGCCTCCTGGGAAATGAAAAGTAAGGTACTAACGGAAAAGTATCCCCACTCGGTACAAACTTGAAATAGCCATAGACGCCATTCTTGCGAGATAGAGGTATCTGTATACCGTGTATCGTCATACGTCCCGAAACACTGGGATCGATTCGGCATTCAGTCAGCGAGAGAAGGAAGGATTGCATTTTCCCTCACCTCCTCTACGGTTGAGTTTAATTCGAGGCAGGGTTTCACTTTTTCCTGGGGTCGATGAGTTCAATCCAAGGTCTGCAATAAGACTACTCCTCACCTCCCTCACCCACCGGGCATAATTCAGGACAGAGAAGTCGATCTTGTGGTCGTCCCACAAAGTCAACAGACGATCTTCATGTCCGATTGGTAAGGTAGCGATGTGTGAAGCATGACCAATCGGTTTGCTCAACAATTCACAAAATTCGTCGAAACTGGTACTCCCAACCGCCGGGTCCCAATTCTTAGATTGCCACGTTTCCAACGGTGCCTTTCCATTTGTCAGTATACGTTTTAATTTTGATTTAGAGTTAGCCCACCACGAGGACAGAAACGAAGTCGTCATCATGCTCAAGTTCATAGAGCCCAAACAAAGCTTTAACAACATTCTTGAGGTAAGGGAACTGGAGGAGGGTGTCGACAGTCTTTACTGCATATTCGATGTGTGCGGAGCACTCAGGGTCAGCAGCCTGGCGAATAACTTCATAGTACTCCCAGTTGGAAAGGGAGGCATGGGTTACCCCTGCAGAATGACTAGTGTGTAACATTCGTAACGTACACCAAACACCTACCGCTGGAAGAAATTGCCCCAAAGACAAGATCTGGGTATAACACCTTCATATGAGCTGCACGTGCGCCCGCGTAAGAACCCTTTCGCAATATTTTCAGTTTCAAAGGTATGGCACGACTTGGGTACGTACACCATAATAAATCCAAGGAGTTTTAGGCGATGTCAGATCTTCATCTATGCCCTCGAATTTAACATTCCTCATAAAGTTTGCAGAGTCTGCGGCAGCTTGATCGTTGTTCAACCATCTGGTGCATTCATGCGTCGTTTAGCACGGCACATCCAACTGAACGATCCTATCAACTGGCCTCACCTCAGGTTGTCCGTGCTGAAGTCAGGCACAGGGATAGAGGTTCCTGTCGGATATTGTATGATATCCAATGACCATTGGAAGCACACATACCGTAGTAACGATGCTCGAGGATGACACCGACTCCACCCAACGCATTTGTCAAGATCTCTGCTATTCCCGTATCCAAGAAGGGGAGCCTGTCCACTCCGCTCGTCTCGCCACCATCCACGACGATGACGGGTCCATGCGAACCAGGCACATAGTGACGCGTATTGACCCAATAGCGTTGCTTGAACGTTCCTTGCGATGGGTCGGTGTGGTCGACAGGCTGTTCGAAGAATTGCTCTGGGAATTCCGAGTAGTCTGGCTCGTCCTGTGGTTCGAAGGTGAAGCTGGACGTCGAATCCTGAAGAACTAGAGGCGACGGCTTGGCCAAGCGAGAAGCTTCTAAAGCTTTCGCGCGAGCCTCTAGTTTCCACGAGTTGATGCGCTGAGGATTAACCGGGCCACGCCTAGATGGTATCGTTGCCCTCGCAAGTAATGCGAGGACGAGAGAGCACAGGCAGGCGAAGGGCGGGGTGAGCCTCATCGAGTTGAACAACGGCGCCCTCTTCGCTTCCCAGCGCTTTATCGTTGTCCGACTCGGTAATTAGGTCACCCTATTACAGTATTAGGTCAGTACGGTACGTACGGGTTGTAAGTGTAGACATGAACACCACTCTCAACCCACTGAATGTCACGCAGAAGTCTTGTTGAAGTTTCTTGTACGTGTTCTCCCGCAGCTTTCTAGGCCGGGCCGGGACTTTCGTGTGCGGTGAGAGACGGTGAGAGAACCACCTCCCTATTGAGCTGAATGGGTACTGATCGTGCGACTTGATTGCGGATAGCTAGCCGTCGTTCATCGCCATTAGGACGATGAGATACCGCTTGGGTTATTTTGAATCTCGTGTTAAAAACATAATGAACGGCCGGCCGTGATCGTGGGGCACTTCAGTCAGCGAGTTGGGTTTGTCTGTCAGCATCTAATTTTCCGAGGCTGTTGCTCCGTTGTCGCGGAGGATAACCTGATCTGGAATCGAGCATGGTCCAATCCTACAAAAGGTGTCCGGTACATTCGGCGGTAGCCATTCTCATCCCTCCGAGCTATGCCCTACACCTCGTTCGCAGTCGCAGGAGCCGGTCCCACCATCGGTGGTCGCATCGTCAAGGTAGACTCGATCTCCTAGATCTACAGAAAAGTTGGCCTAACCTTATTTGACAGGCACTGATAAGCCGCAACGCGTCGGTTGTTGCACTTGCGCGTCCAGGGAGCAATTCGACTGAGAGCTCCCTTCTTGAGGGTGCCAAGATTGCCACCGTCGACTACACAGACGTGAAGGCACTTGCGTCCGTCTTCCGTGAGCACAATGTAGAAGTCGTCATCTCCGCACTCGCATTCGGTGCACTCCCCGCACAACGACCGATTGCGGAGGCAGCCAAGGAGGCCGGCGTGAAGTTGTTCGTACCCTCGGAATACGGGATGCCGACCGAGGGCGGAACGGAGGGCCATCTCGTGATCAAAGCCGAGTTTGCTAGTAAGTCCACTGAAACGGGATATCTGGATTTCGACGTGTCTGATTCCTTATACTAGAGTATGTCAACTCCCTCGGAATTCCTATTTTGCGTGTCTACGTGCGTCCCCTATCGTTATCCCCACATATAGGAATACCTCATTCATGCTTGATTAGAACGGCGCCTTTGCCGAATTCATCCCCTGGTTGGCCGGCGTCGAACTGGGAAAGTTCCATTTGTTAGGCAAACAAACCGCTGCTGCTTCGTTTACGTCCCTAGATGACGTTTCAGGCAAGTGCCTACTAGGTCCGTGCGGTTCGCTCACAAACCCATATCCTCGTAGGATTTGTCGCTCACATTCTCACCACACTGCCCGCTTCGTCCCTCCACGACGCAACCTTCCGCATTCAGGGTGATCGAACATCTCTCGCCTCTGTCGGCGCGCTCTACGAGGCACGCAATCCCACCGTGCCAGTCGCGCACATCACGGAGTTCCCAGAGGGATTCTCCAAGCAAGCGTTCCTCCAGAGCAAATCCGAGGAGGGACGACTCAGCTCGGGCTGGGACAACTTCAGTGACAAGGACGTTGCAGAGAATGCAGACAGCAGCAACAAACTCTGGGAAGGACACGAGTGGAGGTCTGTGAAAGAGGTGCTTGGTTTGTAGAATTTGACGTGTCCTGTATCCTCTCGGACAGCTCGAACATGGACTGATGTCGTACATGAATATGTACTAGTCTTACAGCGTTTGCGATGCTTTCGCGGAAAGCCACTCGGATCAGCGCTGATGCATGATGACTCTGGCGACGTTGTCAAATTGTGGGACCGTATTCCACCCGCGCGATCAGGAAAAAAGCAATGTTATAGCGTGACATTGTCTGACACGGCTTGAAGACCAGTAAGACCTCTAGTACGATCACAGAACAAGATGGACGTCGATAATGGCGAGTGACGATACCACCAGAACATCACAAGATGGTCCGAGATGCATTCAACCTGGTCTCCGTCGACTCGACCACCCCCACTCTGGACAATACACGTATAATGTCTGAACGACTTTGTGTGCGTACCAGCTAAGATGCTCAGGGCTGATCGCACGTCATCTACACGTCCAGCGATAGCCACTCGCTTCTCTTGTTCAATGGCTGGCCACCCGACTGCTGCGAACATTGTTGTTGCAGGTAAGAAGGAATCTGGAACTGCTGCACTCGGCTCGGTAAGCTTGCGAATTGCATCAAGAGTCCAGCGGCCATGTGCCATCCGATGTGACAATGGAACGCCCAAAGTCCGGGGTTATCGGCGACGAAGCGGATAAGGACGTAACCGAACCCAGGAAGAGTGAGGGTGTCACGACGCGGGGGGTTATTGAGGTTGATGGGGGAAATTCCCGGTTGGTATAACCCATCGCCTTGTCCGAGGACCCAAAAGACGTGGCCATGAAGATGGAACCTATGTCATGGTGTCAACGCCAGTTGGTAGGTCTAAGATCGACCATGACTCACGGATGACTCGAGTCGTCGTAATTGTTGACGGCAACATCGATGACAGATATCTGGTCATTCACCACCACGAGTTGCGTTGAGCTGTTAAAACTAGTTTGCGCACCGGCCTGATAGAATTGCAGAATCGTCGGGTTGGTGGGCTGAATTTGCCAACTCGTATTGTTTATGTATGCAAGGACCTGTTTTCCTCCGGACTGGAAGGTTTGCTGGAATGACATCGACACGGTGACGGATTGCGTGCTATTTGGTGGATTGATCGAGATCGCAGGTACGATCATGGTGCTGTTGAGGTCTAAGCAGATCTCAGGGAAAGCATCAGACCAGTCCGCAGAAGTAGGCGTAGTGGGTGCTGCTCCGTATGTTAGCGTCGCAAGCACCATGTTGTTCAAGTTTGGGTTGGAGAGCTTATAGCATGATTCCTGCATCTCTGCGCGGACGTTGTATGAACCAGCAGTCTGATTCGTCGTGAGAATAACGGAGTATCGTTGTGCTACTGAGATAGGGACGCGGTGGACGCTTGCGGGCTGAAGACTAGTACCATCGGCCTCCACTACCGAAAGGACATGTCCGTCAACACTGAACATAAAGTCCGTAAGGGTCGCCATGTTGATCAGCCGGAGACGATAACGAAGATTCGACCCAAAGTTGAACGTAGTGCCAATCATCTTGCCGTTGATAAGACCACTATCTGGGGGTGGCTCTGCACCAGGATTGGAGCCATCATAGTTGGAACCGTCGATCCCAGAGACGCTGAGATACTGTGTGAGTAGTCCCGAAGACATGTCGTGATACCAGTCTGTAGTCAATGATCAGCAAGTTATTCCTGATCACTAGAGCTACTGACCCGAGAGAATGACCAGTACATCACGGTCGTACGAGCCGAGTATGGGCTCATTTGGGGAATGAATCACGAGGGGTCCATATATGCCATCCGTGTATTGAGTTGAAGTGTGTGCATGCCACCAGTATGTGCCGTACTGGTTGGGATTGATGGTAAAGTGGTAAGCTACGAATAACTAAGTGCTTGCTCGCGTATCAAACGCTGACATGTACTCACTGAAGTTCATGCCAGGTGGTATGGAACATTGAGTTACCCCATTGGTACCATCCATGTAGTTGGTACCGTTCTGAAGTTGACCATGCCAGTGGATGGTAGTGCCATTTGGCATCTTGTTAAAGACGTTCACGACGAGCACGTCACCACTGTTGACCTCGATCAACGGTCCCGGGAACTGACCTATGAACGCGTCAGAAGGTGTCGTGCGCACACGAATATGCTCACCGTTGACGACGAGCATCGTTCGCTCGAAACCATCCGGGGCTCCAGAAACTTCCTCGACGACCCATTGATAATATCTAGTGGTCGGGGTGCTTGTAATCTGAAACGAAGGATCAAGAAAGAAGGTCGAGTTCGTGGCGACGCGGTTCAAATGCTTCTTTTTGAGTCCCAATCCCAGTCCGAGTCCGAGAGCGAGAGCGAGGATGACGACAATGCCCACCACAATTCCAATCACGATGTAGAACTTCCGGCCTGTGGAACGAGTAAATGGCTATGATGGGGTCACGCATCTGACAGTACCTACCTCGCACATTTCCGGGGACTACAGCCCGAGTACCGGTGTGGTTGAGAGTAGCATCCTGCGACTCTGCTTTAGCGTCAACGTCAGTATACTCATGGGAACCGGCTTCTCGGGGGGTTGGCAGTTGTGCCATCGACGACGCCGGACGTGCCAGGAAGCAACCCAGATGGAGGGAGAACGGTCTGCATAAAAGGTAGCATCAGCGCATGCACATGCACGTTCGTTCCTGAAGTGAGTCTGTTGGCACCTTCACCGCATTTATTTTTACGATTCCAACGGCGAGGCACATCTTTGTGTCTTGTCCCCAATAGATGGCAGCCTACCGGGGACAGTACATGAAAATGCCTCTCCAGCGTGTCCCCGATAACAAACTGCCCCGTGGGAACGTGAAAATACCCGATCTTCAGTCCAACGGATTGCACCTCATACCGGTATAGTACTTGATGCTCTAAGCTGGTAGTGATATCTAATTCTGAACGGGCCTCGTGGGATTGAGCCCTATAGAGACACCGGGTCACCAGATATTACGTGCATTGGATGCGTCACTAAAAAGACGCCACCATCGTGACCGTTCTCGATTTGTTACTCGAACCGTTCGGCATCCCTCAACACCAGAGGCCTCACAATACGATTCCAGTTGTCCGCCCAGGTGCACCATTCCCAGCCGGAGCTCTCCTTGTGCTGCACTGGCTGCAACGTACGAGGCCGCGACGCTAATTGGAGCGACGAACGCAGTTTCTCTAGAGCAGCGGCATTTGGGAACGACGTGAGCAGTATCTGTGAAAGATTCTGTCAACAGTTCCGACGATCGATCCTTGAACCGACCTCTAGTTGACCTGCCAGTTCCTTGCCGTTTTTGAAGACGAGTCCGTTCTCGCCGTCTATGACGAGCTCTGAAAGACTTTTGGAGACGTATAAAATGGTCAAAGATTCGCCATTTGCTGCTTACCATGCGAAATCGAGCGCGCACACCGGAAGACCACAACCAAACATGTCCACCACTTTCATGGGTAGATCCAGTGCTGAAGAACTCGAGTGCAAGCATATTCCCAAATCAGCGGATCCTGGCAACCATTCGCATTCGTTTAGCAGAACAGATCCAGGTGAATGAACCCTCACCCAACAGTAAAGGGTAATCTTCCGCTTCGAGCCACAAGCTAGAGCACCGCACATAAGACCACCCCTCTTGAAGTTGGTTCACGTCAGCCATATATTTCTCCCTGAGGGGCCCTTTGCCGGTGATCACCATCCAAACCCGCGGCAGCTTCCCGGGGTTCTCTGCCTTCTTTGTCAACATGTCATTCTAAGTAATGGGGGCCTACCTTTGTTGACCTGCAATGCCCGCTTCTCGTACAACTTGAGTGCATCCAAGAGAATTGCAAAGTCCTCATCAGGAGTCCACGATGTACTGCTGACCAATAATGCTACCCTATCAGCCCGCATTTCCGGCATGTTGACGACAGAATACGTGGATGGTTGCTTATCCCGGGGCGAAGCCACTGTCGTGGTGAATTGAGTGACGTATGGTGTATTTGGTACGGGGAGGTAGTCTTTCAACGAGGGACTGTTGAGCGAAGGTCCCAAGCGGAGGAATAGCTTTAGTTGGCATGAGCGACGAATTACATTCGTCTTATCTCCCTCACCTCGTGTACTTCAGGAGGCGAGCACCTGCGGAAGTGGGACGGGGGTCGATCGTGCAGAACTACCTTTTTTCCACTGAAATGATACGTTCGATCACGTACGACGAACACGACAGAAATGACCCACATCAATCCCCACTCGGTGGTCAGATGATCCTGCATAGCTCTGGTGACAAACAAGTGTGCGTAAGCAGAGCGTCCAAAGGTACGTTCGAACCTGGATTCCGTCAGTACATTGACGTATACGGACTCCGGTGCTCGTACCATTTTGCTATCTTCACGAATGGATGAGAGGTGCCCAATTTCAGAGCTAGTATGCTGTATCCTAGATTGTGCCAGTCGATGATGATCTTGCTACTTCTCACGCGTCCGACTAGCCAAACGAGAGCTAAGGTAGGAATGCTTGGAGGGTTCTTAGAGAACGAGTCAGCAAGTTACTTTGCGCACCGTCCAGAGATCCTACCTGGACCATGATAAACTCTGGTGGGGCGGATATCGCAAACATGAGAGTGTACAGAATAGACATTACTTGATGTAATATCTTTACTGGCGCAGCGAGGACGAATGGGATTTTACGGAGGAAGGAGGGTGGTTCGGAGAGGTAGTAGAATTGGACGTGTGGTTGGGAAGTGAGCGAAGGTACAGGCTTGGACTCTTGAGAAGCACGCTATCGGTATCCCTACATGTCCTAGCGCGATTCCACCACGCACCTCGGTACCCGATGAGATATGTGTCGAATCCCCGTTTTGCAAAGCTCTCGGCGTGGTACATCATGCGTGGGCTACGTCCCACGTCGCCAAGAACGACGATAGCGACCGAACGACGCTTTGGCGGTCGTTTGACATACTGGTACGTCCAGACCGTGAAAGCGGCGAGCAGGATCGACGCGCAGACGGCGACGACGCTGACGGTCGTGTCCGCCATGGAAGGGTTGATGACGTAAAACACACGGAACTTTGTCCCAACCACGATGGCGTCGAGACTCGCGCTCAGCTCAGCGAGGCTAACAACACGACCGAGCGTGCACCTATTCTCTGCGCTGCGTTCGTCGGCGAGGTTCGTCTCCTCCACGCCCAAACGACGGGCGGTACACCGCGGGCCAACGCTCGCGACGTCGTCGGGCATCCATGCGCCAAAGCCAGCGCCGGTTTCGAGCCCCCACCCGCCACACAGTGAGCGTCGCGACGATCGTTTATCGTTCTCGCTCAGATTTGTGCAGCGCGGTCCATGTTCATCCAGACCGAGACCACGCCCAACGACGATTCGCTCAAGTTCATTCCCGGCGTGCCCGTCATGGAGGAAGGCACCGCCGAGTTCCTCGACACGCGCACCGCCCTCGCATCGCCGCTCGCCATCCGGCTCATGGGGATAGAAGGCGTCAAGGCGGTGTTTTACGGCCCGGATTTCGTCACGGTCTCAAAGGACAGCGAGAACCCGTGGGCCGTGATCAAACCCGAAATATACTCGATATTGATGGAACATTTCTCCGCCGGGCTCCCGCTCTTTCGCTCCCAAGAAGACCGAGATGCGGCAGGGCCTCAGGACACGAAAATTCTCGACACGGATTCTGAAACTGTAGCCATGATCAAAGAACTGCTCGAAACTCGCGTGCGACCAGCCATCATGGAGGATGGCGGAGATATCGAATACAAGGGCTTCAGCGACGAAGGTCTCGTCAAAGTGAAGCTAAAGGGCAGTTGCAGAGGATGTGATTCGAGCACTGTCACGCTCAAGTCTGGCATCGAGAGGATGCTGATGCATTACATCCCAGAAGTGAAGGGCGTTGAACAGGTATGTGGCTTTGTTTGTCCACGCTTCTTACCTCACCTCTCCGCCTCGTTAGATATTGGATGAAGAAGAGGTCATTGCATTAGATGAATTCGCCAAGCTCGAGCAGCGGTTGGCCCACGATAAGAAGGACGAACCAAAGTATGCCTTTATAATACTCACATAAATGATGCCCTAACATCCATGGCAGAATGGCGAAATACATGTCCGTTTGACAGGGGAGTACAATCTGACGCCGGACTGCACTAGACTCGAAACATTATAATATGCCTTCTGACGTTCCTTATCCTGACGTGCTATAGATTGTGTAGAAGATCGCATTGTTGACGTAGGAGTGCATGGACAGACGGATCACCAGCATTTAAAGGGTGCGATAATGGGCCATTAACGTACCTTTATAACAGCGTTATGCAATTCTAATCAAGACATTCCCCCCTCGTCTGTCTGATCAGATCCTTACCAAGTGCCATGGCTGTAGTCAAAAGTACTTTAGTCATAAGTACGATTCAATACGGTGGATCGCTTTCTCTCGGGGAGGAGTGCTTTGTTAGCCCCGAAATATATCTGGGTCAGCTTCCCCGTTCATTAGCATGCACGTCTGCATATTACACCCGGCCCTGGTATCCCAAGTCAACGATACGAAACAGTCTAACGTCACGAGCACCCCAGTGTCCTCGCCTGCACGCGATCCAACGCAGGACACCACGCCATCATTCTAGATCGGGAGAGTATGGCTCCACGAGCATCTTGCTAAACTCTCTGAGCTTCTCCGGACCTCGAACCTCCTCTGTAAGCAAAGGGAGCTGGACGATGTGAAAGAACTCGTCGTAGAGTTCGTGTGCTTCCGCGAGATACTTTTGCTGCATCTTTTGACGCACTTTGCAATGCTCGCAGTTGGACGCTTGGTCGTCGTGAGCGCGAGGGGGCGACAGAGGAAAGAGGACGTACAGTTCTTGGGAAAGAGCAACTGGTTGACGACGATGTTGTGCGTGTCGATCTCGTACGCGGTCAGTTCTTGGACGAGACGTTCCGTCTCGTAGAGGGACAGGAACTCGGATATACAGACGCACACGAACGTGGTCTTTTCCTGTGACGCGCGACCATCAGAGACCGCACGAGGACTCGCAACGCGACAACGCACCGGGTCCTTGAACTGGGTGTTGACCTCGTTGATGACGGCCCGCATCGACTCCAGCTTCGCAAACATGTCCTCCTGAGAGTCCTGCTGCCCGCCCATCATGGACGACATTTGCC
>JBBPTU010000245.1:0-31696 GCA_038094295.1 Tylopilus aff. beelii | reverse complement strand
GTGTAAGGGGCCTGGGGTGTAAGTGTCCTGGGACTGGTATGCTCTGAGATGGTCCAGGTTCTCCACCACCTGGGCGATGAGTTCGTGTTTGGCGGGAAGGGGGAGGAGGTCAAGGAAGAGGAGGAGTTCCTCGGGTACGGGATAGTCATCGTGGAAGCGGGTATCGATTTGATCCTTGAGGAGGGAGAGAGGGGAGGAGGAAGCTGAGAGGTGGTAGTATACTAGCATTTGAGTGATGCCCGTCCCTCACTTCCCTTCCTCCTTTATAGGTGTTAACGCGATAGCAGTTTACTACTTCGCCTACTACGAGGGCGAGAGCTTGTGCGAAGATCCGGAGCGAATAGGTAAAGGTTAAGGCGACGAGGACACAAGTATGGCGATTACGAGCCAGATCGAAGGTCTCGCTCACTCGAGCGGCGTGAGTAAGGTACACTGATGATTGCGTAGATCTAACTAAAGTACATGGGCGCTGATAGTGGCGCTTTTATACGTAACTCGGAGGGGATGGGAAACTACTGCTATAGTAAGAGATATAACAGGAGGAGGAAAGCGTCCAAGGTAAGAATAGAACTACAAGCTCCATCCGAAGGCGATGCGAGTGGAAATGAAGAGATAACAGAGAAGACATACTGCGGACTGCACAAGGCAGTGATACGCTTCTAATAGGTCCGTATAGCAGTGTACAAGATAAGATCAGATCGGGAACAAGAATGGAAAGGAAAGCGATGCAACAAAAGATAGGTACCCAGCTACTCCGTGGTTGGGCTTCCCATGTTCGAGTCCCCCATAGGATATACGAGATATAGGTCTCAGTCTGAGGTGCTAAGGAGGCCTGCTTGAACAAATGCCTCAGTAGCGCGATTGATAGTGCGATGTAACTCAGTGTATCGCTTCTCGATCTCCTCCCAGCCCGTAACAATAGGTCTTCCGGTGGTATCCCTCCTTCCATCATGAGGTGATCTGGTTCCGGAACCCATTGCGGTTGCCAGTTCCTGTCAATGGTGGCTTGATCTGGAGGCGGTGGGATTACCTGTTCGGGAAGTGGTGGTACAACCTGTGGCGCCTCGGGCGGTGGTGGGACTGCCGGTTCGGGAAGTGGTGGCGCAATGGGCGTGGGCGGTGTGGGAGGAATGAATGGGGCGTTGTCCCAGGCCGAGTTGGGGGTATCAGAAAATCGCGCAGGGAGAAGGTAACAAGAGAGGGTCCCCAGGGGCATGGTTAGCTTGAGTCTGAGACCGTGATAGCAGCGGCTCCAGTGGTATACTGCCAGGAAGGAGAGGAACGCATAGGTAAGGGCAAGGGTGCAAAGGTCGAGGAGCGAGAACATGACAGCGGTGAAAGGGGGTTGGGTTACTTTCGGGTGGGGAAGTCCCTTGGGAAACGTTTTTGGTAGTCTTTTAGCGTCTTTTTGGCGTGGGAAAGGTTTTGGACAGGTTCCCATGTGTTTTCGCTGTCTGCGTACCCCTTCCACTTGATCAGATACTCCCACGTCCTGCCCCTGTGGCGGTGGCGTTCGATGTTATCGAGTTCGTACTCGAGGTCCCCTTCTATGACCTGGGGGGGCGGTTGTGCAGCTGTGGGGCCGAATTCTGCCATGGTGGTCGCAGGGGATAGTTTAGTGGCATGGAACACGTCGTGAATCTTCCAGGTCGGGGGAAGGGATAGATGATAGTTCAGTCTACTGAGGACCTGAGTGATCTCAAAGGGGCCCACCCTTTTCAGGGCTAATTTTCGGTGGGCAAATTTGATGCGGAGGTCTTTGGCCTCGAGCCAGACCTTGTCTCCTACTTTCCATCCCTTGAATCGTGAATTCATACGCTCCCTCATGTCCTGCTGGGCCTTTTGGTGGGCCGCCAAGGCCTCCACTCTGGTTTTATCCAAGAGGTGCAGCCGGTCTTCCAGGGCTGGGAGAAAGGTGGTCTTCGTCAAGGGAGGGTAGGCCCTGGGTTCATATCCCATCATAAGGGAAAAGGGGGAGGCGTTAGTGACCGAGTGCACTGCTGAGTTATGGGAGAACTTGGCCATCGGAAGGAGTTCACTCCACTTTTCTGGGGTATTCCCGCAAAAGATACGTAAGTAGGTTTCTAGTTCCTGATTTACCCGTTCTGTCTCGCCATCGGTTTGCAGGTGGTAGGCGGAGGAAAGGGCTACGTCGTAGTCAAGCAGGCGGGCGAGCTCCTTAGCGAACACTGAGGCGAAGTGGACCCCGTGGTCGGAGATACATTTGTTGTGGAGGCCATAACGGGGGAATACATGATGGAAGAATAGAGCCACGATATCCGCGGCAGTCGCAGTTTTGGTGCAAGGGACGAAAATTACCCCCTTTGTAAGCCCATGGTCGACCACAACCATAATGGAGTCAAAGGCATCCGAACAAGGCAGGTCCGTGATGAGATCCACTGAGATCTGTTGGAAAGGGCGGGTGGCTGAGGTGGGAATGGGGGACAGCCCGGGAACTGTAGGGTGGGTATTAACCTAGTTCGCCTGGCAAACATAACAGCCCTGTACGAATCGGCAAACGTGGGAGGCGAGCCCGGGCCACCAGTAGTTGCGAGAGACGCGAGTGAGGGTGTGGAAGCGACCCTCATGGCCACCAGCTGTGGAAACATGGAGCGCCAGTAGCAGCTCTTGCCGGGCAGGTTCCGGAACATACAGGCGGCCCTTGAAATAGAGGGCGCCGTCGATAAATGTCCAGTCAGACGGGTTGGTGCGTGGAAAAGGGGAGGCAGAGGAAGACATGGCGTGAAGCGCATCCAAAACGAGTGGGTCATCCGGTGTGGAACGGGAGATCTTATCAGCGAGGGCCAGGTCTAATTTCTGAATAAAGGCAGTCGGGGGAAGGAAGGTGACATCCAAATTATCCAATGATGCGTCGATGTCATCCTTGCGGGAGAGGGCGTCAGCAGGGCCCATAGCCATCCCTGGGAGGGCCGTCCAGATTAGGTCGAAGTCCTGAAGGAACATCTGCCACCGGGCTTGGTGGTGGGATAAGTTGTGTGGGTGTTTAAAATAAGTGAGATTGCGATGGTCCGTGAGGACCGTGACGGGGTGGACCGTGCTGGAGAGGGAGTGTTTCCATTCTGTGAGGGCGAGGATGACCACAAGCATTTCCCAATCATAAATGTCGTAGTTTCGCTCCGCGGAGCCGAAGGTTTTCGAGAAGTAAGCACAGGGATGTAGGTCGCCCGTGGCGTCCTTCTGCATAAGCACTGCTCCCGCCGCAAGCAGGGAAGCATCCGTCATGATGGTGAATGGTGAGGTGGTATCCAGGTACCGGAGTACTGGTTTGGTCAAGAAGGTACTTTTCAATTTAGTGAAGGCTTCCTGGCAGGCCGGTGACCAGTGCCAGGTAGTCCCCTTTTTGGTCAGGTCGTGGAGTGGTCGAGTGAGGTCGGAGAAGTTAGCGATGAATTTCCAGTAGAAATTGCAGAAGCCTATAAAGGATCGAACGGCCTTGACGGAGGTGGGAGGTTGCCAGTTTTCGATTGTGGTAAGTTTTGTGGGGTCCATCTTAACCTCACCCTTCTTTACAATCATTCCGAGGTACTCGACCTCAGATACGTTAAAGTTGCACTTTTCCAGCTTAAGGTAAAGTTTGTGTTCTCACATCCGCTGTAGGACCACTCTAGTCCGTTCGTCGTGTTCCGGTTGCATTTTGGAGTGGATGAGGAGGTCGTCCATGTAAATGATCAGCCATCCCTCCGCGATCATATCCCCAAAGATGTGGTCCATAAGGGCCTGGAAGGTGGCGGGGGAGTTGCATAGGCCAAAGAACATCATGGTTGGTTCGAAGAGGCCGAACGGGGTGACGAAGGCCACCTTCCATTGGTCTTTGGGTTTAATGAGGACATTGTTGTAACCCCAGCGTACATCCATCTTGGTAAAGATGGAGGAGTCCTTTAGCTTGTCGACGAGATCTGAGATAAGTGGGAGAGGGTAAGTGTTTTTGACCGTTCCTGAATTGACATGATGGTAATCCTGACAAGGACGGAGTTTCCCATCTTTCTTGGGTACGAAGAAAAAGGGGGACGCTTGGGGAGACTTGGATGGAACTATCTTCCCCCTTCTCAAGCGTTCATCAACAAACTCTCTACATGCCTGGGTCTCGGCTGGATTCAGGGGGTAGGACTTGGCTCGCTTCGGGACAAAGTCTTTGGTGAGATCGATGGCATGATCAAAGACCTGGGATGGTGGGAGTTCACCGAGAGGGGGTTCCTTAAAGACTTCTGCGTAAGCCTGGTAGGCCGGTGGCAAAACTACTTCTTCCTTTTTTGACACAGCTGCCAGGGTGGTTGACACCATCGTTTTGCATACCGGGTACGTGCGGGCCGCTTCGTGGTCCAACTTTTTCTTCCAGAGTTTTGCTATCCTAGCGCCCAGATCCATCCCGAGATATCATACAAGGTATCATTGGGTGATTGCCTTTGGGGAGTCATGCCATAACTTCAGCATTACATGGGGAAGTTCTACGGTCCCCTTTGCCCAGTCGATAAGGGGGTTGGTTTCTCGTAACCAGGGGAGGCCTAAGATTAGACTTTCTTTCCCGCAGTCTATAACCATAAACTGTCGTTGCTGTTCCTTATCTCCGATTCGTAACGTCAAGGTGACCTGATGGCGGATCAGGCCATTGCTATTTGTGGTGCCGTCCATGTTGCTTGCTCTTAACGGGGTCTTCATTCGTTCCTTTTTCCATCTGGCTTGGTTTACAAGATGCCGGTCTATAAAGCATCCGGTTGCCCCGCTATCCACTAGTGCGGGTTTGTCGACGATTTGCCCAGTAGTACCAGCATATAGGGAAGTGGGGATTCTCATTGACTTAGACTTGGTACTGGTTACAATTACAGGGGCGATCCTGGGAAGCGAAGACGTCAATCCTTCCTTCCCTTTCAAAAATCCGAACTAGTGGTTACGTGGTTAGCGGCTTCTTCTTCGTCGCTGCTATCTTCCTGTTCTTTGTTATGCTTTTGGTAGCATATCCTGAGGGTCTTGACTGCGGTTTCCTCGGAAATCCCTTGTTCCTTCATAAACCTCTGCATCTGGGATTCCTTTTTCACTTCCGTGGTCCTAATATGGTTGCGATTTCTATCGCCGTTCCTTTCGTTCCTTCCTCTATTGCGGTTCCTATTCCCGAAGTTCTTGTTGGGGTTGCGAGGGTGGTTCCTTGTCGAGCAACTGGACTTCTTGCAGATGAAGCAGAGTCCTTTCGCGAAGCATTCTGCCCTTTCATCCAGGGTGAGGCAGATGGCATCTACATCCATTTGGTAAGGGTCTCTCTTGCTGTGGTGACGTCAAATAGATGGCATCCACCCAGTCCCTCCTCCTCTGTCGTACTTGCTTTGTTCCGCCAGGTCATAAAAAGCCCCTGCTCAGTCCAACCATTCCTTCATATCTTTTGGTTGGGGTACGACTAGGGCCATAGCTTTGGCAGTGTCCAGATCTACCACCTTCCGCAGGATCCTGAAGACGTCATTGATGTCCTTCATCTTAGCCCTTCCGGCTTCCAGCTTGAAGACAGTCCTGAATCTGTGGAAATCCCCTTTGAACTTCCTAACGTCCATCGTGTGGAGGGCGTTCCGGGCTCGTTGCTCCATGGATGCGGGGCAGAACATGGTGAGGAAGTTTTCTGAGACGTCTTTGAAGGTCATCTTCTTCCCCTCTTCGTCGTCTCCGTACATCTTGTCGTACCATCCTTCTGCAAAGGCTCTCCCTTGCCCCTTACTCATGCGGTTGAGGAAGGTGATGGTTTGTTGTTTATCCCCCTTGGTACTAGTGTGGTCGAAGATCTGGGGGTTGGCGTCAAAGTATGCTCGCATTTGGTTGTGCCATTGGTTGGCGTCCTCGGTCTCCCTGGAAAATCTGTCAGGGAGGGCTGCTTTGTTTTCCTTGTCGTTGGCCATTGCTCTATCAATTGCTCGTTGCGTCCTCTCGTGAATTCGGGCGAGGGTATCGGGAGAGGGGGGGGTGTGGTCATCTGGATCAAAGAGGCCAAAACGTTCTTCGCCCGGTTCCAAGTACGGGTTAGGCTCTTCGTAAGAGCATGGAGGTGGATCTGTAAGTGGTTCGGTGTCGACGTGGATGGCAACCTCCGGTTCTGCGTATTCTTCTTCGTCACTCTGTAGGGGGTGGGTGGTCTCGTCTTCGTGCCTGTGAGGGACAGAAAGCTCTGCGGTGGCTGGAGTTGTATCGACTTCGGCCTGAGGTTCAGGGGAACTTCCAGAGCGAAGACGGGTTCTTAATGCACCAAGGAGGGATCTGGTTTGACTTGAGGAACCTGGTATGCGCCGACTTCGAGCCGAAGGGTGAGCAGTCTGCGATGTTGGATGAGGAACCACCGGGTGGGGGTGTGGAGGGTTAGGGCGCGAGGTGGTAGGGGTCTGGGTTTGATCGTCGGAGGAGTCATCTGATGGGGGGCTGTGGAAGGACGTGGTTGGGGTAGGTGGGCTCCGAACTTAAGAGTTGGAGCCAGGGGAGGAGTTTGATCTTTTGTTATGATACGCGTCCTGTCGCTCACTGCTCCTTGCTAGACGAACACAGGAGAAGAGAGCGACAGGACACGTATCGTAACAACTTGTTTGATCCTATTTGGATGAGTTCTTCTTCAGCAGGTCAGTGTAAGATTTGTGTAGATCAGCTTTTGGCAAGCTATCATCAACTTGAAGCTCAGCATCAAGTGCTCATGTCCATGGCTAGAAAGAGTCCACTGAAATTCAAGTCACATACTGCCCTTCCAGCTTGCTGTATCATTTTGGCCATGTTCTTACATATTCCATATTGGATGACAACTTGAACATCTTGTATATCAATGCCCTAGTAGAAATAGTTTTGATCAGTTTGAGTTTATATGGTACTATCATACTGTTGCAGCTCCAGTAGTCACATGCAGAATCTGACATGCCCCTGATGATTGCAAGAAGTTGTCAAATGTCTGCTGCAAGTACTTAGCAGACATATCAGAGGGATAATGTCTGATGAGGCCATGATTTTGGAGATACTGTGGCAGATTAGATTCCATGAAGGTTGCAGCATCCACAGCCTCTTGTTTCAAGTTATGAAAAACAAGTGTTTTTGGGATTGCCATAGGTGGATGGAAAGATGGTGGAATTAAAAAAAGAAAGGTTTTCAAAGTTCTGAAGGCTTCCAACTACTGGAACAGTTGCATATGCTATGTTAAGGTAATTCATGGAAAGACATAGTTCTAATACCTTGGGAGAGAGAGCAAGGTGTTGTTTGACTGTATTAAGGATGTGATGTGGAAGCATAGCAAAAAGTGCCTGAAATAGAATACCATGAGAGAAAAACATGGGATAAGGCAAGCTTGCCATATGCTAGTCAGAATGCATCTTCTCCATTGTATGAGAGGCCAGCTGTATGAGTATTGTGGACTTCGTCAACATGGACAAAACTAATTTTCTGTGTGAATAAATTATTTTCATGAATCAGTCTGGCTAGGTGTGGAAGATAATCAGGCATTGGAAAATCTTGTACATCCTTACACATTGATTAACTTACCACTCATGAATGATTGATATGCTCAACTCATCTTCCAAAGGTCTGCATCACATGGTGTATCCTTGTTAATTGCAATCATTTTGATGCCAAACTGCTGTAGGTGAACAACTCCCCCTACATCTGTAGTATGGGTCTAGCTAACTTAGTAGGGTAGCTATAGAAGTTGAGATAGTGCTATTGAGGTTGTATGAACTTGTAGTTGAGGGGAAATAGTCTACTGAGACTAGGAGATGAGCTTAGGGAGCTCTAGAAATGGTGCATCTTGGTTTATTCAAGAAACCAAATCATATTGTGGAATCTAGGGCATCAGAGTTGATCAAGGGGAAGTCAAATCTATCCCTTATCTCCTAGAGTGGATAGATGGGTGAGTAAACAGCAATAAGGAATAGTCCTAGGTGGATACTATTCTTGAAAGAAAGGTTGACTAGTGGTGGAGTCTTAATAACCTATTGTTGCCCCTTGGGGTTTTCTCCCAATAGATGTCCCAAAAGTGTAGAGATCACTAGAGTTTCTGAACTGCTAGCTCTACTAACACTTCTGTAACCTACTAGTAGCTAAGTACTACTGAGTAAATAGGGGCTGGGCCCTAGAAGATGATTGGTTGGGCAGGGAAGGGGTTGTCCCAAATTTCCTCCCTTGAAATAAGAGCTGTTTGCTCTGAAAGTGATAGCTGATGCTAAATGTATGCTGCTAATTTCTGTCCCCTTGAAGTGAAACTGACCCCTTATATACTAAATACAGGTGGCTATGTATCTATACTATATACAGGCTAATTTGGCAAGGCTATGCCTGGCTGTGCAGGTGCCAGGACATTGCTAACTGATGCTCAGCTAGTGCTAACTGATGCTCAGCTAGTGCTGACTGAGTAAATCAGCTGAATATGGGTATATTGAGCCAGTTTTGGACAAGCTGTGCATTGTGATGCATCATGCTATGTCTTAGGCAGTGCTCATGCTATGCTTGGCTTATAAATGCCAAGGGATTTATTACAAAGATGAGGTAAAGGCTGACTAAGCAGGTCTAAGAATAGACTGGTTGGGGGCTTCCTGTGCTTATCTGTGCCCTTGGCTATACTACAGGGCTGTACATCAATTCTCTGGAGTTTGGGGGAGGCTGAGGTATAGCTGTGTAGGGGGCTGTATGATTGTTGGGCCCATTTCTACACTAGTGGGTAGTTTTGCCCCTGGGTATAGGAGAAAGGAAATATTTATAGCTCCCTCAGTTTGGGGAGTTTGATCAAGAAATTTGGTGGTGAGTTGTACCTCTATATGGGGTATCTTCATTCAAGAATAGAGAATATTTACTCCATGGAAAGTGGGCAAATTGAAGACTTTCATGTAGCAACATGATCTAGTAGGGAACAAGTTTCATGCAGGTCACCAGTTCTTCCATGGTTGATCCAGGTACATTTCCGAGCAACTAGTCCAACCAGTTTCCCATTTCTTACTACTGGTTTGATTGGCCTCTCTATCATTGATGGCCAGTACCACCAGTCCATCATTTTGACTTAGAATCTCTCTCATCTCCATCTCATTACCTTCTTTTCAGTTCTGCCAACCAGACTTTAGTTTCTTATATCACTCACTTTCAAGCACCTAGGTCATAATGACCATGCTATTCTAATAAGATCATTCAGAGTGATCTTACCTATGTCATTTGGAGTCACTTATGTGGAGATATAGTTATGGATATTGAGTTTGAGCAAAGGAGAATAGGTATGAGTATGCAAAGTGTCTTCCCACTACAGGTACCAGTGATAACAACACTGTTACATTGGTGTAGCATTGGAAGAGAGGCCTGAAGCTGGAAAACACATGCTACAACTTGTGCCTTGGTGAGGATCAACATAATAGGACAAGCCTGTGGCACTTCAAGTTGATCTTCATCATTCAATGTTGCAAGGTATTTGAGAGGGAGACAGTTGTTGATTACCTCCAATGAAAGCTGGGTAATGACATTCAGAGAGGTATGACATATTCTATCAATGAACAGTGCAAGGACTTTGTGATTCATGATTGGGATTGTACATCACAGTGGATGTGCTTAAACACAGCTAACATGTTATTTCATTGGGCAATAGTTACATTGTTGTGAGAAGGCATGGAGCTTGTGCTGCTCTATCACCAATTTTACCAGTCTGTCTATCAATGGACTGCCTCATCCACAGGATTGTGATGGATTTCCTAAACTGTTCATCATGTCATAGGCTGGTCACCAGTCTAAACATGAAGGTGTTTAGAGCACATTGGTGAATAAGGGAAGGTTGAAATTACATGTTTTGAATGAAGTTTGGGGTCCAAGTTGGCAGTGGGCAGTAGGGCATCATTGGTGCTTGGTAGTAGGGAGTTAGTACTGGTGCTACATAGCCATAAAGGTTTGACATCAACAATCCTAAGGAGTGGTGGAGGTTGACTTTTGCCTTTGCCCTTGCCCAATGCTTTCTTGAGATAGGGACAGGAGCCCCTGAGTTGTCCAAAACTTCTTCCCCATCTTCTGAGCAGTGGTAAGCTCACTGTGGACTCTGCACCATTGTCCTTAGACCAGTTGCCTTCCCCTGAGTCTGCTGTGTAACCTGTGGATGTGTTAATGTATGTGATTATGTGCTGTCATCTCTCTAGTTTATTGTAGCACACACAGAGGGTGTAGAGTATGATGAGCAAGGCTTGGTAGAGAGGATCTAGTCTAATGGTGGTCCTGCTAGAAGAACCTATCTTGCTAGTGGTGAGAGATGGGAATGCAGTTGATTGCATAAACCAAACTACAGTACAAGGTGCCCATCCAGGGTATTTATATATAACTGGGAGAGGTGGGAAAAGGTAACTGTAATGAGAGATACAGTTAGGGAAGGGGATAAAGCATCTGATGGAAAAAAGGTAAATCCTCATGAGATAATCTTTTCACAAGTGTGGGAAGCATACAATCTGATGGGAAGATCTAAACTAAGTCCATATTACAGTATATAGGATGAAAGAGATGAGAAAGGAAATGGTAGCACAGACCTTTGAAATCTATCCAAGATAGCATGAAAAGAGTATTGAGTTGACCATGGAGTCACTTGATATATTCTATGGAAGTGAACTGACTGTTTACATGGGACAGGCTAAATACTTGGGCAAAAAAGCCATAATGAGTATGAGAAGGTAAGGGCAATAGTGATGCAAGTCAATTGTTAATTAGCCAGGATAGGAACTCTCACTCCTCAAGCAGCATGAGTAAGTTATGCTATGGATTGCATAGATATAACTAAAGTACATGAGCACTGATGGTAGCACTTTTATACATAACAATGGTAGATACAGGAAACTACTGCCAATACAAGAGAATTGGTAGGAGGAGAAAGGCATCCATAAACATACTAACTACAAGCTCCATCTGAAGGTGATGTGAGCAAAAGAGGAATAACAAATGAGAAGACATACTGCAGAGTGATCAGTATCAATCCTAGGAAGTTCATATGGCAGTGTACATAATAAGATCAAGATCGACTAAAAGGGGAGAAAGTGATGACAAAGAAAAAGAGGTACCCAGCTACTCTGTGGTTGGGTGTTACAATACATGTCCTGTCATTTCCTTCTTCTGAGTTTGTTGAGCAACGAACAATAGACATAGAGGATGATGAGCAAAGCTTGGTAGAGAGGATCCAGTCTGGCAGTTGCCTCGCTAGAAGAGTCTATCTTCACAGTGGATGAGATGAGAATGCAGGTGAATTGCATAGATCAAACTAAGGTACAAGGTGCCCATTCAGGGTATTTATATGTAAGTACTGGGTGATGGGGAAACATGACCATAATGAGAGATATGGTCATGGGAGAGGACTAGCATCCATGGGAAGAAATGAAAAGTGACATGAGAGAGGCTCCCATGTCTGTGGGAGGGCATACCATATAAGCTGAGGCAATCTAGATAGAGTCTATATGGCAGTGTACAGGATGGAGTAAGTGAGAATAGAGATTGTGGTCCGGGCCCATGCGATACATGGAAGAAAGTAGAGAGAAGCAGTCGAACCAGCCATGTAGTTACCTGAGGATATTCCCATCATCCTCAAAGCAGTCTTCTATCTGGGACCAAGGGAAGTCCCCTCCAGGGACTATGTCATTGTCGATGTAGGAAACTACTCCCCTTACAAGCCCATCTAGGACAGCCTCCCTTAGGGTGTAGTGAAGGTCCCATTGATGTCTGGCCATATCTGTCCAGACTGTAACATTGGACTTCCTGCACTTAACTCACTCATGGGGTAGACCAGCTGCATGTCCTGCTCAAGCACACTAAGGAGTCCCACTCCCACTAGAGCTTCAGTTGCTCAGTCAATGGTAGTGTTCAGCTCATCATACTTAGCATAGATCTCATCCCAGCCTGTAACACATAGTTGGCAGAAGCAGGGGTATGGGTAATCCCAGGGGTCATGCTGGGGGTATGGAAGAGGTATGGGCAGGGGTATGCATTGGCATAATAGGGGTAAGATAGAAATAATATTTTTGGCAAAGAATAATGCTATTCAATGTATTTAAAGGCTGTTAACACTTAGATGGCTTATATTATAACTATAATATCATATAACATTAGTATTAATACATTGTATCCAGTATATTTATATGTTATTATAGTAATACCCCTGGGTAAACCCCTTAGGGATATGGGTAAGGGTATTATCCTTTAGCCAGTTTTGACTAATACACTTACCCCTGGGTAAGGGTACCAATATTCAGGGATAGGAGTAGGGGTATGAGCTGTGGTACCCATGGGTGACCCATGCTGTTGCCTAACACATAGAGGGACACATGAGAAAGAGACAAAGTTACCTGGAGATGTTGACTCCTTCAAAAGAAGCCTCTTGTTAGAACAAAGTTGAAAGTAGTACTCCTGTTAAGGCTGGGAGTTACCATTGCTCATTGAAGATCTGAGTGAGGTGTTGTTCTCTGAGTGGGACCCAGTGTTAGAAGAGCTGCTTTACTGACATTTCATCATGACAGCAGAAAAATTCAAACTGATTCTATCCCACAGGCAAGGTTGCATGCTACTGATGTCAGCACTCACCCTCTTCAATCACATCAGTGCAAGGGTAGAGTCATTTGAGAATGCCTTTCCCAGAGGAGATCCAACTTGATCATTCTATTGCTATTATTAGAGTAGGCTATAACAAGTAAGTTGTTATTCCACAACTGGCTTATCTGTTGGTACTGAGAGGAATGCTAGATTATTGTCAAAAGTTGGCTGCATGCAATCTCCCTTTGCATTGGCAAATTGCCAGTGAACTTGGCACCTCCAACATATGTTATTACCTCAGTTATCTACCCAATGATTCAAATGAGTCTACACATTGCTGGCTTTCAGACTCCAGGGTGATGATATTACATGAGCTCCTTGAGTCTCCTATAGTAGAGTGCTTGTATATCAGTTAAGGGAAGATCACCCATGTTCATATCAAAGTGGATGAACTCTACAATGACAAAGCTGGTCCACCTAAGGCTGCCAAGGGGTTATAATCAAATGCAAGGCATGTAGACCACTCTATACAATCACAGTGTATCATGTAACAGTGACAAACAAACAAGAGATGTTGATAATTGACCTGCAGTATTCCATAGCCAAATAGGGACTAGAACTGATATTGTAATGGAAGAGCACACAGCCAGCTGCTACAGATCAGGGTTGAAAAGCATAACCAATCTATTGGATTTTGCTACTTGTATTCAAGTTGTTGCCACCAGATTTCACCATTAGTGGGGTGAGGAGTAGCTTGTATACCTGGGTGTACAATGTGTGACTTTGCACCAAACCTTTACATCCTTGTTACAGCTAGCTAAATATCAACTTATAGATCTGACCAATTCACACCTGAAATGGCTTTTATTTCAGCATATGTTGTATCATCTGATAAGCACCATTTCACTATGTTGTTGATGCTGGCTACATTTCATTCTCATCAGATGCCAGGCCAGGCATCTGGAGCAACTGCTATCTCTATTGGACATTCCACTTCTACTGCAAGAGTTGTGCTCATTAGGGACAGAGTGTAAGAAGTGGAACATACATGGACACTCATAACTACCAGTGAAGCCAGTGTCAGACAGAAGTAGATAAAATCAGTAAACTTGCTTTGTCCAGGGTAGAAAGCTCTAGTTGTCTGCTACTCTACCCAGGGAGACTAGGTTGTACATTAATTACAAGAAATGTACCTATATTGCAAGTTTCAAAGCACCAGGCAACATATGGCCATCAATAATGACTAGAAATGGAGGTGTGTTACATACTGAGAAAATACAATCAGTTGAATTATTATGGTACAACTGGCTATTGTTACAACACCTTTGGCTGCTTGACCTTACTCAAGGCTGAAATGTATAACTCATGTCAGCAAATGTAAGCCCCACTGCAGTGATACCTCAACATCCATTTCTTGCAATGGTATTGGTTACCAACTGTTCATCTCACTACAACTGCCAGGGGGCAAAGGTTAGCAAGCTTGTGGGAAATGTATCATGCAAGAATGTTGCATCTGCTTCAAATCACCTGATGCTGAGGTGGCTTTGATGGAATAACTCATCAGTAAATCACTTGCTGCTCTAGAGAGCTTGCTAGCACTGGGAACCATCCATAGTATTTCAGCAATATCTAAACTGGACATGTCATCCAGTTAAATCACTCTTAGTGAGAGGTACTATGCCTGTTGTACTTAGGGAGCTACTGTCCATAATATATTCTATGGAGTACTAGCAAGCAATCCTAGGTAATATTGCTCTCATCATCTTGATAACTCAGACCATAATAACTTGAACACTTAGAGTATGAATAACTTCAAAATCAACATTTACTAACAATTTACTTCATGCTATAAAATGGCTCTCATATGTGGAAGACTATCTATATGTCATAGGCTGTAGCTTAAGCTTGAGTCTGGTAGTTCAATCTTTTGAAGGTGATTAGTACTTTCTGTAATGCAGGCCTGATCCAATCAATGGTCAGCTAAACACAGCAGGATAGGTTACTAGTGGACTTATCATCCTTCCTCAGCTCACTTGCCCAACTGCTCTCATAATCTAAGACCATGGTATAAGTGATTATAGACTTTATGTAAAATGAAAAGTAGACTCTAGTAGACTGAAGAATAAGCCTTGCTGGAGAAGTGAGGCATCAACTTTGACAATATATTTGTGTGAAACCATTGAGAACACAGTTATACTATTGTGATGAGTTAGTTAGCCACCTCAAGCATGAAAGATGAAGGAATACCACTGATTCCACAAGTGGTAGGCAAGGCAGAGAAACTGACTCACAAAAAAAGATCAGCACATTTGTCAGTAATGTGATGGATATCTGTATTAAAAAACTCAAGAGTTGAATCTTTGAGTGCCAGGTGTACAAAATCCTTAGTTTTCACCTGCCAAAAAAGGATGAGAATGAATGATGGGGATATGGAAAGACAAAAAGGCTTACATGTTCATCAAAGCCTCTATGCAGGAAAAGAAATTGATCTAGAAGCTTTGAGGCCTCAAATTAGATCTATTTGATATGATTTTGAGTTGAAATGCTCAATGGAGGGACCAGGCTGTGTACAGCTGGTGCAGTGTGGACACAACCATCTTCAGTTCCAAACACCATGCTGAGATATCTGTGAGGAGCTAGAACATTGGTTAGATCAGTCAATGGAGTACTAGTAGATGTGACTAACCAGAGATGCCATATTCAACTTATTGTTAGGCCAGTAATCAACTTATTGTTAGATGAAATTTATGGCTACCATCACAGCAGCACATAACTTGCAACTTACTGCACTTGAATGTCATATCATATTCTATTGCTTCCACAATGGAAGTGACAAGTGACTTTGTAATGGATACTTTAAGGTCATGAGAATTGGTTGGAAACAGATTTTGCAATGTGTGAGAAGCCCAGCAATCTTGCTTTGCCTCTTTTAGAAGGTCTTTTTGGGAAGTCTAGCCTGAGGATGGGAAGGCAAAGCCTAAGCAAAGCAAGGGCAAGGTTAGTGCATTGTAGAATGGAGCTAGAAGGGGGGACCTTGAGTGTGAGTGAAGAAATCACAAGAGGCTGAGTGCACTGTGGTGATCAGGGTAGTGAAAGAAAATAACACTGGCATTCTGAGAAGAACAGCCCAGGTCTATGTTTCAAATGATCTCATCTGATCTTCATTTCAATAAAGCCTGAGTCTTTACCTAAATTACCTTATAATGTAAATTTGAACATCTAGTTTTGAATAATCTTATCAGATCTTTCTTCAAATAAACAATGAGCCTTTGCTTGAACTCACCACATTTGTAGATGAAGTTTAAACTTAGTTTGAATTCCTTACTATTTTGTTCATTGCATGACAATGACATCTACAAATCCACCCTGGTGTAATTGTAGCTTGTATGTTTCACTGTCACTCCTTGAAGTCCAATGCTAATGCCAGTTAAAAGCCCCTGCTCACATGTCTCCTTTCTCATCAAAGTATTCTTCTACTTTGCTGATATCACCTTTGTCACTCAAATATTGTGAGTGTATGTCTTTCTCATGAGCTCAGCATATTTACTTTCATAGCTCCAACTTCCCAAACATGTTCCATAGCTTGTGAGTCTTCTGTCATAAATCACCCTCTCCATTCACTGAGGAATATACATGGCTCATAGAAGATTGCCCTACCTTGAGAAAATCTAGTTTGCCCCACACAGATAGTCTCACTTTGTATTATCTCCTATTGACCTCCAGTGCATCATCCAAATACCACATAGCTCTTCCATATTGACTGGTGAAAACTCAGGGACCTGGAACCACCACACATAATTGACATAGTACATCAACTTACTGAACAACTCTTCACTATTCTTAGGGATGATCCTTTGAACAAAGAGGTACAACTTGAAGCCAACTTCTCACCTATATTCTGCATGGACTCTGTGACTCAAACATGCAAGCAACCAGCTAGCCCTGGACTCTTGAAGCAGAGATGATGAGATAAGGCCTCTCAGTAGCTGGAAGGACCTGGACAGATATGATGCATGAGAATTGTGACAGGCCCTAGTAGAATATTTTCAGTAAAACTTAGCAGTTCTAGATCTTTAATACATCAATGCAGTAGTAGTAAAGAGTAGGAAATGGAAAAAAAAGATAATGATATAAAAACCAGAGAAAGCAGTGATAATGCTCAAGTAAAAATGTAAATATAAGAGCCTAAGGATGGAAGGAAGATACATGAAAGAGGATTTGTACATCATTGAAGGATAATACACATGTAACTCTTGGAGGCATAGGCAGTTGAGGTCAGAAGGGAAAGAGAGAAAAAAACATGGCATTTATTTTAAAGAAAACCTCATCTGCTATTCTTGAGTCAAGCACACATGAGATATGAAACAAATGGGGAAGAAATGAACTGATAAATGAGTGTGATGTCCTGTAATGACCATAACCAACTTGATAGCACAAAAGAAAAAAAGGGGGGCCTTCAGCTAAAAACTGAACAAGACAGTGAGAAAAACCCTAAGGTAAAGAAACACATGAGTGCAAAAGGGATTACCCTCCTGCTTGCATCCCCTGTGAATGACCAATCTGCCATAGTGAGAGATTTACTCCATGTAATGATCTTTACCAGGCAGATTGGTCATTTCAGGAGTTAGCAAGCTGCAAGCTCACTGTTATTTCATAATAAGTATAATTTGCATTCTGTATGAAGTCCTGGATGAAAGGCAAGGAATATCTTGCATTCCACAATCAACTCATGCATATGTAGTGACATTTAATGCCATTTAACATGGTACACGTCTCCACCTGCCTTCCTACTATCCATCTATGTTTGATTCACACTGGTAAGTGAGCACCCTGGTCTGAATGGAAAAAGCTCACTTGTGTGTCAGGTAGCAAACTGTTGAATTATGTCATGACACTTAGAAATGTGCTAATGCCCAGTGAATTTCAAAGTGAATCTAATTCTTTGTTTTCAATTCAATTTGTCACTGTGCTCATGCTATGTTAGAGCTGCTCTTACTTTCACCCCCTTTAGGATGATCATGACACATACAAGTATAGTGCAATGGATCCACTCATGAAGGATGCCTGGAACTGCTACTGCTGTGTTAACTTTTTACCCCAGGCCAGGGAGTTTCTCACTCCTCACCCAGCCTTTGCTCAGTCCAGTCAGGATAAGATATGGGCCATATATAATGATTTAAAAGGACATGGATATTATCATGAAGGACATTGACAGAATTGACAGAATGTTTGTGTGTTAATGCGATAGCATGCACTCATCTCTAGTAGCAACACAGCGAAGGCTGTAAAGAAGATCTAAAGGGAATATGTGAAGGTGAGGGTGACAAGGACACACATATGGCAATTCTGAGCCAGTGGGGAGGTCTCACTCGAAAAGTGACATGAGCAAGTTATGCTATTGATTGCACAGCTCTAACTAAGGTACATGAGCTCTGATGGGGGTGCTTTTATATGTAACTGGGGATGGTATGGGAAACTACTACCAATGTAAGAGAACTGGCAGGAGAAGAGAGGTGTCCATAAAAGTATAAACTACAAGCTCCACCTGGAGGCAGTGTGAGTGAAAGAGGGATATGAAATAAGAAGGTATACTGTGGTGGGGTTGCACCCACTTGTACTGAGTCCATATGGCGGTGTACAGATAAGATTGAATCTGGAACAAAAGAAGAGATAAAGCAGTGCAAAAAGAAACAGATACAAAGCTACTCTGTGGTGGGGCTTCCCACATCTGACTTTCCCTCACTCATGGGGTAGACCAAGTACATGTCACACTTGAGCACACTGAGGAGTCCTGTGCCAACAAGGGCCTCAGTAGCCCTGTCAATCTGAGAGTTCAGCTCATCATATTTAGTGTAGATCTCGTCCCAGCCCGTAACATTACCCCCTGGTTGAGACTGAGACTCTGACTCAGTAGCTATTGGGGTCCCCTTCATTCCAGATGACATCATTGTTGTCCCAGTCATCCTGCCAAACATTGTCACATTCCACTGCAGAGTGTGCTCTAAGACTGCAGCAAGCACATTGGTAGGGATTGAGATGGCAGGAATATTGGTGGTATCCAGGAGTAGGGCAGCAGCAGAAAGGACAGGTGTAGTGGGGGTGGTTGGGATGGAAATGGTCAAGGCTATTGCAGGAGTAATGTTATGGTTTGGACTGACATGGCTCATCATCAGGAAGACCTACACTATGTGCTGCAAGATGATGAGATAGTTCCAGGAGGAGATTTCCCCTGGTTAGTGGTAGAAGAACACTTTGCCACAGAAGAGGATCTTCTGTGGTAACTACATGGTTGGTTTGATTGTTTCTCTCTTGTCTCCTGAGTGTATTGTGCAGGCCTGCGCCACAACCTCTATTTTCACTTACTTCATCCTGTACACCACCATACGGACCTTATCTAGATTCTCCTTGGATTACATAGTATGTCTTCCCACAGATGTGGGATGTTCTCTCATATCACCTTAGTTGCTTTCCCATGGGTGCTAATCCTCTCCCATAACCATATCTCTTGTTATGGTTACATTTCCCCATTCCCCAGTAGTTACATATAAATACCCCTGATGGGTGCCATGTACTTTAGTTTGATCTACGCAATCTACCTGTATTCTCATCTCATCCACTGTGAAGATACTCTCTGCAAGCGAGACTGCTGCCAGACTGGATCTGCTCTACCAAGCCTTGCTCACTATCCTCTATGTCTACTGTTCATTACTAGATGAACTTAGGAGACAGGATTGACAGGATGTGTATTGTAACAAAAGATCAAACTCTTCCCCTGGCTCCAACTCTTAAGTTCAGAGCCTGCCTACCCCCACCACATCCTACCGAAGCCCCCCCTCTGACAATTCCTCTGAAGACCAATCCAATACCCCTACATCCTCATGCCCTCACCCTTTACACACCAACCTGGTGGTTCCTCATACAGTACCTATGACTTATCATCCAACAACAAGAAGCAGGTGCATACCTGGCACCTCAAGTCAAGCCAGATCCATCTTCAGTACACTAAGAACCCCCGCTCACTTAAGATCTGGAAGCTCCACAGAACCTAAGATTGCAATCAATATAACTCCCCTCCACTGTGGAGTTTTCTATCCCTAGATGAACTGAGGAACAGACCCCCAACCCTGTACAGAGCGAACCAGAAGAACAGGAATACAAGAAAGAGGGATACAGGGAAGAGATAACAATCCACATTGACTCTGAGCTGCCTCCATGTTCATATGAACCACCTGAAAACCCGTATCTGGAGAAAGGCAAAGAAAGTTTGGGCCTCTTTGACAAAGGTGACAATGATGAACCCCCCTCTCCCAATACCCTCACCAAAATTCATGAAAGAACTCAGAGAGCAATCAATGCAGTAATGGCAGACAAAAGCAAAGAGAACAAGGCAGCCCTCCCCGATGGCTTCTCTGGAGAAACAGAGGTTGCAAACTGATGGCACCAGCAGATGTGTGTGTACTTCAATGCCAACCCTTAGATCTTCGAACATACTACCACCAAGGGAGACAAACAATGATGTGTCACCTTCCTCAACTGAATAAGTAAAGGACAAGGGAAGGCCTTCACAGAAGGATGGTATGACCAAATGTATGGACACAAGAAGAAGGGAAAACAAATTATGTTCCAGAAGTTGTCTGAAAGCTTCCTCATCACCTTCTGCCCTGCCTCTATGGAGCAACAAGCAAGGAATGTGCTCCATGCCATGGACGTCCAAAAGTTTAAAGAAGACTTCCATAAGTTCAGGACCATCTTTGAGCTAGAGGCAGGACAAGCAAAGATGAAGGATGTCAACAACATCTTCAGAATCCTCTGGTGAGCAGTAGATCTTGACATGGCCAAGGCCATGGCCCTAGTTGACCCCCCACCTAAAGACAGAAAGGAATGGTTGGACAAGGCAGGAAAGTTCTATGATCTTGCCAAACAAAACAAGTATAATTGAGGAGGAGGAACCAGATGGACTCCATCCATTTGTTGCCACAACAATGAATGGGACCCCTCCCAAATAGACATTGACACCATCTACCTCACTCCCAATGAACAGGCAGAATGTTTTGCCAAGGGATTGTGTTTTATCTGCAAGAAGCTGGGATGCTTGACCAGGAATCATCCCAGGTACTCAAACAGCTGCTTCGGAAATAGAAACAGGAGCAGGAACCAGGAAAGGCACAACGGAAGAAACTGCAATCAGATTAGGGCTATGGAGACCAAAAAGAAGTCCTCTTTTAGGAAGTTCATGAGAGAACAGGGAATTTCTGAGGAAACAGAAATCAAAACCTTGAAGATCTGCTACTAGAAACATGAGCCTGATGAAGAAGGAGAAGGCAATAGTGATGAAGAGGCTATAAAACAGATCTCTGCAAATGAGGATTTTTGAAAGGGAAGAAAGGATCAATGTCTTCACTTCCCAGGATCACATCTGTAATAATAACAAGTATCAAGTCTAAATCAATGAGGATCCCCACTTCTCTCCACACTGGTACCACAGGAAAAATCATCAACAAGCCCACATTAGTGGATAGTGGAGTGACCGGATGTTTCATCAACCAGCATCTAGTCAATAAAGCCAGATGGAAAAAGGAACAAATGAAGACCCCTTTAAGGGCAAGCAACATGGACAGAACTACGAATAGCAACAGCCTCATATGGCATCAAGTAACCCTGATGTTCCAAATTGGAAATAAAGAACAGCAAAGAACCTTCATGGTCATAGACTGTGGAAAGGAGAGTCTAATCTTAGGGCTTCCCTGGCTCAGGGAAATGAACCCCCTGATAGATTGGACAAAAGGCATGGTGGAGCTTCTGGCAGTCCTACCACACCTGTGGCATGATTCCCCAAAGGCAGTAACTCAGCAATACATAATCAGGTATCTGTAAATGGACCCAGACATCCGCATTGCGAAGCTATGGAAGAAAAAGCTGGATTACAAAGCAGCCCATGCTTACCCAGTATGAAAAACCATGATATCCACCATCCTAGCCACAGCCTCAGAGAAAAAGACTGTAATCCTGCTGCCAGCCTATGAGGCCTATAAGGAGATGTTCAGCAAACCCCCTCTTGGAGAACTTCTCCCATCCCACTTATTCAATCACACCATCGAATCAACCAAAGACTTCACTCCCAAACAAGCTAAATCTTAACTGTTAAACCCCCAAGAAACTCAAGCTTGTTGGGATTTCATTGACAAACACCTAAAGAGTGGAAAGATTATGCTGACCAAATCCCCACAGACCTCCCACTTTTTCTTTGTCCCAAAGAAAGAGGGAAAATTAAGGCCCTGCCAAGACTATCAACATGTTAACTCAGGAATGGTCAAAAATACATACCCCCTCCCACTTATTTCTGATCTTGTCAATAAACTCAAAAACTCAACAATCTTCACCAAAATGGACATACAGTGGGGGATATAACAATGTCCTCATCAAACCAGAGGATCGATGGAAGGCAGCCTTTGTCACCCCCTTTGGTCTCTTTGAACCAACAGTCATGTTCTTTGGATTGTGTAACTTCTCCATAACCTTCCAAGCATTGATGGACCACATGTTCAGAGATATGATAGCTGAGGGGTGGTTAATCATCTACATGGATGACCTCCTTATTCACTTGTCAAATCAAGAGGACCATGACCAGTGTACCAGGGCAGTGCTCCAGTGCATGCGAGAACATAAGCTCTATCTCAAGTTGGAGAAATGCAGCTTCAATGTGGCAGAAGTGGAATATCTAGGAATGGTGGTCAAACAAGGTGAAGTCAAGATGGATTCAACTAAGCTGACAGTGATAGAAAATTGGAACCCACCAACCTCTGTTAAAGCAGTCCAATCCTTTATCAGATTCTGCAACTTCTACTGAAAGTTCATCACCAGGTTTTCTGATTTGGCCCACCCACTCCATGACCTCACCAAGAAAGGTGCTCCTTGGGCTTGGATGACCAACTGTCAAGCCACCTTCAACAAGCTAAAGGCAACCTTCCTTACCCACCCAGTCCTATGCTACCCTGATACCACCACTCTGTTTATGGTGATGACCAATGCCTCCCTCTTAGCTGCCAGAGTGGTCCTCATGCAGAAGGATACCAGTGGCAATCTCCATCCCTGTGCCTACTTCTTGAAGATGTTTGGATTGGCCAAGTGGAATTACGATATGTATGATAGGAAGATGTTGGCAGTTATCCTTGCCCTGTCAGAGTGAAAACATTACCTCACTGGCAGCCTACACCCAGTGATCGTCCTCACTGACCACCAAAACCTCACATACTTCAAGCATACCCATGCTCTGTCCTGACACCAGGCCCAGTGGCAGATGTTCCTCCAGGACTTTGATCTGATCTGGATGGCTCTTCTGAGGTCAGCAATGGGCCCAGCAGATGCTCTCTCTCGCAAGGATGACATCAACACCTCTCACAACAATGAGGATGTAGTGTTCCTACCCTCTACTGCCTTTGTTAGGAAACTGGACCTTGCATTGGTGGACAAAATATCCTGTTCCACTCCTGAGGATCCTCTCATCCTAGACACCCTTCATGCCATGTCTTCAAAAACTGCCTTCTTGCCTCGCACCTCCCCAGATGATTGGAGCTTCATTGAGGATGCCCTGTACTATAAGGGCCACCTTTATGTTCCAGAGTCTGCCCCCCAGGAATTGTTACAACAACTCCACCTCTCCCCTGCTGGGGGTCACGAGGGATGTTTCCACACATTGGCCCACATCTCCCAGGACTATTGGTGGCCTGGCCTGGCCTCCCAAGTCTGCCGCTTCATCCAAGGCTGCTTCATCTGCCAGGCAAACAAGGTTAACACACACACCACCATTCCCAGCCTCTCCCCTATTCCATCCTCAGTGTCCTGCATGTTTCAACAGATTTTGGTTGATCTCATTACAGACCTTCCATCCTCTGATGCCTTCGGCTCTGTCATGGTCGTGGTTGACCATGGCTTTACGAAGGGGGTAATTTTCATCCCCTGCACTAAACAATCCTTCATGGCAGACATCACAGCACTCTTTTTCAAACATGTTTTCCCCCGTTATGGCCTCCATGACAAGTGTATCTCTGACTGAGAGGTATACTTCGCCTCCAAATTTGCCAAGGAACTGGCTCAGCTCCTCAAATATGGTGTCACCCTCTCCACTATCTACCATCCTCAGACTGATGGTGAAACCAAACAAGTAAACCAAGAGCTTAAGACCTACCTATGCATCTTTGTGGCAACACCCCTGAGAAATGGAACAAACTGCTTCCTATGGTGGAATTCTCTCACAATTCCATGGTACACTCAGTCACCAATGCCTCCCCCTTCTCCCTCATGATGGGCTATGAACCTTGAGCATACCCCCCACTTGCCAAAACAACCTTCCGTCCTGCCCTCAAAAACTGCCTAAAGCTCCTCAACAAAACACAGATTGAGGCCCTAGCCACACATCAGAAGGCCCAGCAAGACATGTAAGAACAAATAAACTCCCAATTCAAAGGGTGAAAAGTGGGCAATAAGGTCTGGCTGGAGGCCAAGGATTTACAAATCAAATTTGCCCATTGAAAGCTAGCCCCAAAATGAGTTGGCCTCTTTGAGATCACTCAGGTTCTGAATAAGCTCAATTACCATCTCAGACTTCCACCATCGTGGAAGATACACCCAGTTTTCCACACCTCTAAATTAACCACTGCCACCTCCACCTCTGAATTTGGCCCTGCCTTCACTCAACCATCCCCACAATTGGTCAAAGGAGAAGCAGAGTACGAAATCAAAACCATCAAACACCACTATGCTGATAGTGAAGACATCTGGGAACCCACAGCCAATCTATCCCATGCTCGAAGAATATTAAAACTTACCAAGCATGCTTTCCCAAGGACTTCCAAAAAGGAAACTAGACCTTTCCAACCCCCACCATGTTCTCCGTCCTCAATCTCATCGCTCTCCTCATCTCCTACACCCTCCTCACCTTCCTGGCCATCTTCTACTGGAATTACAGCTAATACGGACTTACCTTCTCACTAACAACCCCATGGGGAGCCACAACCCTAACCATCGCTCTGGTGCACATTTCTAATCTGCTAGGATGGAGCTGGGACACTGCCCCTACCACTCCACCAACCAGGGCATCTTCTCCGCTGATAGCCCCTCCCATGATCCCCACACCCATACCCACAATTCCCACACGAGCACCCACACCCCCTGCACCACTGATTCCACCATCACTGCCACAAGAAGTCCTTGACCAAAACTGGAGCCAGCAGTGGGTAACTACAGATCACGAAGCAGTCAAGGGAGGAGATATATAAACAGGAACTATACACCCCCTCTCTCCCCTCATATCATGCAACCACTCTCCCACTTCCCAAACCATGTCCTGGCTTCCCCCATCAAACTCTTTCCTCCCACCTCCCTTGCTGCAATCTACCCTGACAGTTGTGAACTTCCAGAGGACTTCCCCCTCTTTCTTGACTTCCTTACCACTCGTCAGAGATGGGAACTCTATTTTACACTCCTCAAATGCCCTCCAGCCTTCCTCAAATTCCAGGCCCTCCTGGGGTACCAGACCTTCTCCCCTCTCTTGGACTACATCCTGGCTGTTCATACCCTTAAATGGTCCCTTATCACCCTCTCTTGGATGGGAGGAGAACCTATGTCACCTATGATGACGGCAGTAGTCTTTGCTGTATCATTGTCAATCCCAAGGTATTACGATGGAATGCTGGAGAGTGGGTACCTGTCCCTGGTCGAGACCCTTTTGTTTCAGATGCGACATGCCCTGGTGCACAGTATGTTCCTTGTCCTCCCCACCAGTGAATTCCAGGGATACCTGGTCAGAATCTGGGAATATGTCGGGCTGATTTGCCCTGCAGTGGACGTGTCTAAGGGACTCGCCTTCTCCCTCCCCATGTGAGGCCTCGACAAGCAGGGTATGAGATCTCATTGAAAACAAGTATCTAAGCTGTCCCCATGCCAAGCAGACAATGCCCCTCCCTCCCCCTCCACTACCTCCCTCCCACACCTGCCCTGAGCCATTCACTTTGTGCCCCCTACTGGCACTGGTAATGGGACTGTGACCTCACTGGCCAGTGGACCCACTCTTGTGGAACCTAGACCCGACTCCCCCTCTTCTGCCTCCACTCTGTCTGACACCTCCGTCTCAAGCTTGGACACTACTCCCTCCAAGGTCTGCTCCACCAAGGCCAACACTGGTTGGGACCCAACCTGTGCCCACCACAGAGTGGCCTATCACAGTAACCATCTCCCCTGCACTGTGCTCTATGCCATTGCCAACTCAGAAAAAGTCGCTGCAAGAACTATGGTTGCCAACATGAAGACCCCCACCCCAGAACTCTGTGCCTACCATGAGCAAGCTCATAACCTGGCTCTGGGTGATGACTGCCATGAGTGTGGTGCCCCAGGACATTGGCACCCCTGACTGCCCCCAGTACACCTCTCTGGGGTGTCAAATCATTTCCCCCAGGCATCCACAGTATTTATGCCCAGTCCAACCTTGTCCTTGCCTGTGCTGTGGCAAATGGGGTCATTTCAAGTGATGTTGTCTCACCAAGTTCACCCCTGACAAACTGGAATGGAACAACTGTGATGAACTCTGGAATGAGGGTGACTGAGACAGTCCAGATAGAGATTGAGGTGGCACCTCAACCCATAGTGGAGGGTAATGTTATGGTTTGGACTGACATGGCTTGCCATCAGGAAGACCTACACTATGTGCTGCAAGAAGTGGTCATTGATGGATTTCTTCTGGGGGTTGTCTCCTACATCAATGACGAGATAGTTCCAGGAGGAGATTTCCCCTGGTCACTTTGCTGGAGAGGAGGCTCTTCTGTGGTAACTACATGGTTGGTTCGATTGTTTCTCTCTTGTCTCCTGAATGTATTGTGTGGGCCCATGCCACAACCTCTATTCCCACTTACTTCATCCTGTACATTGCCATACAGACCTTATCTAGATTCTCCTTGAATTATATAGTATGTCTTTCCACAGACGTGGGACATTCTCTCACATTACCTTAGTTGCTTTCCCATGGATGCTAATCCTCTCCCATAACCATATCTCTTGTTATGATTATGTTTTCCCATCCCCCAGTAGTTACATATAAATACCCATAATGGACACCATGTACTTTAGTTTGATCTACTCAATCTACCTGCATTCTCATCTCATCTGCTGTGAAGATACTCTCTTCAAGCAAGACTGCTGCTAGACTGGATCTGCTCTACCAAGCCTTGCTCATTATCCTCTATGTCTACTGTTCATTACTAGATGAACTTAGGAGACGGGAACGACAGGACGTGTATCATAACAAGTAACACTTGGCCCTCTCTGGGGGAGCAAGGCCAGAGGGATTGGCTCTTTGGGTGGAATAGTGTGTCTGCAGAGGGGGTGGCAGACTACTGGGTTGAATTGTAGTGGGTAAGTGGTTTGGTGTGGAGAAATATTCTCCCACTCTAAGTTCCCAGCCCCCCTGGGTGACCTCTGAATCAGAATTGCTGATTGTGTCAAGCAATGGTAAGGAAGAGGGGGGAGGGCTGAAAGGAGGGGTGAGGGCATGAGGGGGTGGTTCCATCACATGGGAAGAAGAGGAGGGGGGGCAGAAGTGGGTGGGGGGCTATGGGGAGAGGCACTGCCCGACTGGGAGGGGAAGGGGGAACTGGGGGAGTGGTGGTCCAGTGCCATGGATAGGTTCCTGGTGGCCCCAGCAGCTGGTCTTTGACAAGGTCCCTTCTTCTGGCCATGTTTGCCAGGAGTGTGAGGAAGAGGTCCAGCAGCCAAGGGGTCCAATAGCCTAAGGGAGAGCCATTATGTAACTCTTCCCATGTACTCCCTAAACTGCTCCAGGGGGAATTCTCTGAACAAATCATGCAGTAGGGTATTCTGCATGCTGTAGGAGGTCCTATCCAGGGCTGGGAAGATTCCCAATGGGATGAGCTCTTGGTAGAGGTCAAGTATGGCAGGGGCCAGGGGAGACACTGCTGTGACCTTACTGGGTGTGGAGTGTTTGGACCATTGGAGGAAGAGAGTGGCCCATTGGAGGGAGTGGATGGCCACAAACTGCTGAAGGAGGGGTGCTGGGTGGGAAGGGAGGTGATTCACTTCAGCTTGGCAAGTCGGTTGGGGGAGTTAGAGAGGATATCCAGCAACTCAAGTTGCAGCCGGGGGGCAAGGAGCTTGAAGAAGACATGGAGGGACTTGGGGATAGGGTCACTATCAGGGTAGGTGGTGTCAACATTGCAGGTGAGTACCCAGAAGGGGAAGGAGGACATGGGTGGATGTAGCAGAAAAGGGGGAAATGGGTTCTGGTTATATACTGTGTACCTTCCCCTTCTTTTTCCTTTCTAATCTAGTTCCACTGCTCTGTCAGCTGGGTTCTATTATGGTCTGGGATGACTCATTGATTCATGCCACAGAACTCAATGATGCCATCCTGCAGGCCATTGAGGAGGGGACCTACAAATGGTACATCTCATTTTGTGACAGAGAAGTTCTCCCAGGGGATAGCTTCCCTTGGGAAGATGTAGACAGTGCATTCGCAATGGAGCAGTCTATTGACTGACTCCATTGGTATCTGGATTGTTTCTCTCTTCTTTCTCATCTTCATTCCCAAGGTCCCAGCCACCATTTCCTTTCCTGTCTACTCCATCCTGTACACTGCCATATGGACTCAGTTTAGATCTGCTCCCATTAGATTGTATGCTTTCCCACGTGTGTGAGAAGTCCTTCTCACACAACCTTTATTTCTCTCTCACGGATGCCACCATCCTCCCACTGTTATATCTCTTGTTATGACAGTGTCTTCCCCTATCCCATAAATACCCTAGATTGGTTCCATGTACTCTAGTTTGATCTACACAATATACCTGCATTCTTATCTCATCCACTGTGAAGATAGCCTCTTCAAGCAAGACCCTGACAGAACTGGACTTCCGGTCATCCGCTACGTCTACTGTTCGTTACTTGATGAAGAGAGAAGAAGAGAATGACAGGACACGTATCATAACAGGTTCCAAGTGGGGTTCCAGTTTGGGTTACTTTGTGGCAGAGCAGCAGGGGCAGAAAAGGTCCAAGACTGTCTGATGGTGTTTGATGCATAGGTGGGGGCAAGGAGGGTGATCTGGAATTCTATGTGGGACTGTTGGATTTGGAAGAATGGTGGGGTTCTAGGCACATGGGAAGTCCCTTTGGTGCCTCAGTTGATACTCCTTGAGCAATTTTTTGGTGTGCAACAGGTTCCCACAAGTCCTCAGAAGGGGCATAGCCTTTTCAGGCTATCAAATACTCAGTTCACTTTCCCACTCTCCTGTGGTATTTGATCATCTCAACTTCGTACTCTGCTTCTCTGTCAACTAATTGGGGAGGTGGTGCCAGGAGGCTAGGCCTGTGTTCTCAGGTAGTTATGGCAGGAGATAACTTGGACACATGGAAGACATCATGGATTTTCCAGGTAGATGGAATTGCAATCTGATAACTCAGATGGCTGAGCACTTGAGTGATTTCAAAGGGGCCAACACATTTCAGGGCTAGCTTCCTATTATGATACTTGACCCTGAGGTCCTTGGCTTTGAGCCACACCTTCATTCCAACCTTCCATCCTTTGAAATGGGAGGGGACCCATTCCTGCATGTCCTGTTGAGCTTTGTGATGTGCTGCTAGTGCTTCCTTTCATGCTTCTTCCAGTAGTTTAGCTCATTGTTCCAATGCCAGAAGGAAGGTGGTCTTGGACAAAGGGGGGTAGGCATGTGGTTCATATCCCATCATTAAGGAGTAGGGAGCAACTTTAGTGGCAGAATGCATGGTGGAGTTGTGTGAGAACTTAGTGAGGGGGAGCATCATGGACCACATCTCGGGTTTGTTTCTGCAGAACATCTGAAGGTATGTCTTGAGTTCTTGGTTTACTCACGCAGTTTCCCTGTCCATCTGGGGGTGATAGGCAGTGGAGAGAGCTACATCATAGTGGAGGAGTCATGCTAACTCCTTAGTGAATGCAGATGCGAAGGGTGGTCCTCTGTTGGAGATACATTTGTCATGGAGTCCAAAATGTGGAAAGATGAAGCAGAAAAACAGATCAGTGGCCCCTTTGGCACTGATCATTTTGGAACAGGGGCAGAAAATTACCCCCTTCATAAGGCCTTGGTTGACCATGACCAAAACAGAGTCATATCCATGGGATAGGGGGAGGTCAATGATGAGATCCATTGAGATTTGCTGGAAAGAATGATGCACCTTGAATGGGAGAGAGGCCTGTGGCAGTGGGGTGGGTATTGATCTTGGAGGCCTGGCACACAGCACACCCCACCATGAAGTTGCAAACATGGGTAGCCAGACCTGGTGTCAATGTGATGGCATACTACTACTTTGCCAATTAAAAGAGCAGAGGCTCATAGGAAGATCCGAAGAGAGTAGGTGAAGGTTAGAGCGACTACTACACAAGTATGGTGACTGTGAGCCAGGGCAGAGGATCTTGCTCACTTTGAGCAGTGCAAGTAAGTTATGCAGTGGATTGCATAGATCTAACTAGTGTACATGGGCGCTGATAGTGGCACTTTTATACGTAACTATGAAGGGATGGGAAACTACTTCCAATGTGAGAGAATTGGTAGGAGGAGGTGGAGCATCCAGGAATGTACTAACTACAGGCTCCATCCGAAGGTGATGTGAGTGGAAATGAAGAGATAAGAAGAAGACATACTGCGGACTGCGCAAGGCAGTGGACCACTTCTATAGAGTCCATATTGCAGTGTACAAGATGGGATTGGGTCAGAACAAGAAAGGAAATAGAGGTGATGCAAAGAAAATAGGTACCCAGCTATTCCATGGTTGGGTTTCCCATGTCTGTGTCCCCCATAGGATATACCAGGTATATGACCCAGTCCAGGGTGCTAAGAAGCCCTGCTTCAATGAATGCTTCAGTAGTGTGATCAATAGTGTGATGTAACTCAGCGTATCATGCCTCAATTTCGGCCCAGCCCATAACATTACCCTCCTGTTGTGACTGAGGCTCTGACTCAGTAGCCATTGGGGTCTCCCTCATTCCAGACAAAGTCGTTGTCGTCCCAGTCATCCCACCAAGCATCATCGCATTCCACCACAGAGTGTCCTCTAAGACTACAGCGAGTGCATCAGTAGGGGTTGCGAGGGCAGGAGTACTGGGGGTGTCCTGGGGCTCAGACAAGACAGAACTTACAGGTGTACAAGGGGCAGTTGGGGTGGAAGTGGCTGTCATCGTCGCAGGAATAGCAACGGGGCCTCTCCAGGGGAGCAAGTCTGGAGGGATTGACTCTTCAGGGGGTGTGGTGTACCTGCAGAGTGGGCGGTGGACTGCCTGGTTGAACTGTGGCAGGTATGTGGTGCAGTGTGGAGAAATATTCTCCTGCTCCGAGCTCCCAGCCCACCTGGGCAACCTCTGAGTTGGAATCACTGATCGAGTCAAGCAATGGTAGGGAAGAGGGGGGAGGACTGGGAAGGGAGGAGGGGGTGTGGGGGGTTGCACCCAGTGGGTTGACAGAGGAACAGGGGGAAGACAGGGGCAGGGGTAGTCCAGCGGGGGCATTGTCTGACTGGGGGGGAGGAGGTGGAGGGAACGGAGGGGGAGTGGCCCACTGCCAAGGGTACCTCCCAGGGGGTCCAAGCAGCTGATCTTTGACCAGATCTCTTCTTCCAGCTATGTTGGCCAGAAGTTCCAGTGAAAGATATGGTGAAAGGGGGGTCCGAGATCCTAAGGGCAAGTTTTCCCGTAACTCTTCCCATGTATTCCCTAAACCACTCCAGGGGGGAACACTGCGAACATATCATGCAGGAGGGAGTTCCACATGTCATAAGAGGTGTGGTCAAGGGCTGGGAAGATCCCCAGTTCTGGTAGTTCCCTGTAAAGGTCGAGAACTGCCAGGGCAATGGCAGAGACAGCAGTGGTCTTATTGGGGGTGGATTTCTTGGACCATTGGAGGAAGAGGCCTGCCCTCCTGACGGCATGGATAGCAAGTAGCTGTTGGAGAATGGGGTGGTTGGAGGGGAGGCTGGTTGCCCATTCGAGCTCAGCAAGTCAGTCGGGGGAGGAGGAGAGGATATCCAGCAACTCGAGCTGGAGTTCGGGAGGAAGGAGGTGGAAGAAGCAGGGGATGGAGTTGAGGAGAGCATCACTGTCAGGGTAGGTGGCGTTGACATCACAGGTGAGGACTTGGGTTAGGAGGTAAGGCATGGGGGGTGAAGGGGGAAAAGG